>OX453281.1:26653838-26668838 GCA_949710005.1 Ricordea florida | reverse complement strand
AGCAACTCGATTTTACCGACAAAGATTAAATTTCCTTCGACTGTTGCACTTTCATGCAAACCCTTTCAAATCGGGAACCCTGAATCGCCTGTGGTACAACACTGAAGAAGAATCTTACTGACATTGCAAAGGGCAATTGTATTTTTCTTGGCCCTTTCACGTGTGAGTTTTTCAAAAATACAATTTCGTTTTTTAGTTGGCAGCGTGACTGATATCAGAAAACAAAGATTGAAAAGGGAATTACGGAGGGACTTTATCAGTCTTCTCAAAAACAACCAAAGCTATGACGCATTTCCAAAAAAAAAAAAAAATACCGCCAACCCATTTATTTCGATTTGAAAACAATGTTCTATATTTGTACAGTTTGCCGACGGGACGGAAGTTAATTTTAGTAGTATTTGATTGTTACCACAAGATAACAAAATTGTTTGGGTAGACATCAATTGCACTGAACAGGAGTCATCGTCTGAATGAACTGATATCCTGTTTAAATTCGAGTAAAACCCCAAGGTTTACGAAAGTTGCTAAGACTACAGTTGAATCCGAAAAGAACATACAAAAAATGAATTCTGAAATAAATGGTTTCTCCTTTGGCGTTTACTTTGCGAGATTCTTCCGTCTCCCGCAACTAGTAAAAGTGTACATGGGCAATAGTGCTAAACCACTATATAATAGTTTTTCTTTGGAAAGAAAACTATATATTTAAACTATTTGACTCGCCTAAATAGCGAAAATTCGCTGAACTTCAGCGAATGAAAATGCGCTACATAAAAGAATCTTGCGAGCCTAACTTGAAACAGTACTGAAGATTACATCATGATTTGCTGGTTTTTCAGTATTGCACTGTATCAAGAGAAAATGGCTCGATTTGCTTCCAAGATTGCTCGCAAGAACATCGATTGTTAATGATGAATTAAGTGTAAGCTAAACTAAACTTTAAACCATATCTGGCCAGCACAGCCGCAGAGACTAAACCTACCAACTCTTACGGGGAATTTATATTTAGGAATCAGTTCGGAGAATTGCAATGTTAGCGATAATTTGTGAGATAGGTTAAATTATCTTTGCTTGATCTTACCTCCCTCTAAATTGAGCTTATTCGCTTATATATTGGTATTTATCTGAAATAATGTTTTAAAATATTAAATAGTTAATTAAGAGTGACATAATTGTGACTAATTCCGCTGATAAGTTCATGACGTACTTGCAAGGCCGAATTCGGTAAACTGAGAAGACACTTAAAATATTGGACGAAATCGTATGACAACTGAGCAAAAGTAAAGAAAGCCGGGATCCATTCGTATCTGTTAAGGAACTCTAATTCACTGCGTTGGTGGAAGGTTTCTTGATTTTTATCGATTACAGTTCTTATCATCAATTTTTAATGTTTTCTGGTTCAACTTGTTGTAAAGAAGAAATTTTTATGAGAAAAATGGGTTAACAGAACAGTTTTCTGGGAAAAAATGTCACGCCATTTCAAACAATCTTCGTTCCGAAAGTTCTCTACATAACTATAAGACACTATAGAGACAGTGAATTTCTTTTCCTACAAACTTGGAAGCTAACTTGTCCATTTTTTCAGTTCTTTTTTTCTTTTTTGTGTTTCTCTTTGCCACTGTAATTATAAAATTCTCCTCTTATTACTGTTCGCACCTTTCTTTATCCATTTTTTTTTCCGCGCCCAAAGCTCACTTGCACCTCTGAGGCTTTCCTAGAACTTCCGGCACTATTCACATTAAATATCCTGAGATATTGTACCAGACAGATTACTCAAAATGCCAAGGTTGCTAACTTGGTAATTCAGTGTACATTCTCAATAAGTTTGCGACTACGTTTCACCTGACTACAATAAATATTTGCTGTTTGCCAAATGATTGTTTTCACTTGTAGTAAAGTTCAGCGTTTCCTTGCGACATTCATTCAGGGAGCAGGTTTTCGTCTATTTTACAGCCATCTTTTCATGTTGTCTAAGGAGGAGTCGAAAATTTGCTAATGCATTTCCGGAGATCATAGCAATTTATTGGTTTCATGATGAATTAAAATTTTTCTTAGGACGGAATGAGGATTTCCTGTGAAACAGAACTATATCGCAATTTATCTGATCCCTTACTGTCTCCAAGTCATGGTTATATCAAGACTGAATGGAATAACCCTTTCTCTAGCATTAAAAAATTTATTGAAAAGCGTTTTATCTCATAAATTTTCACGCACAAACCTTCGTAATAGGACGAGTTCGAATATTGAAACATACAGTTATACATCAAACTTCCGTCATACTGATTCGCCGTCCGTCTAAAATCACTTTAATAAATTATGATAAGAATTCTGCGTGAAAAAAGTTAAGTATAACAAAACTTTAATTCTGTTAAAACAGTATTGGAACGGAATGGTATAGAAAGTTCAAGTTGTTCCAAGTCGCGAAACCAGTTCCCTAAAAATAGCTTTTGATACACAACATAAGAAATACCCTACAGAGCATTTGTTAATTGAAAAAGAAAATCTACTCAAACGACTTGCACAGCTGCTGGACAAAAAGACCACGGCACTAGGCTTTGACGGAAATATTTTCCCTGCGTCCTTTTCCTGTAATTAAGAAAATTTGCACGTTCTATTCTTATTCAAATATTGTTATTGTTACAGAAGAATGAGGTCTAAAATTGGTTCAGTTTAGCGGCCCAATTTTGTCACCGCAGATAACAAATTGATCGCTTTGCCCGTTTTTTCAAGTGTTCTTTGGAGCTTAACTAGAAATCGGTAAACAAAAGAGATGAGCTAAAAGAAGAACTTGTTCGTTCTAAAAGTTTCCGGGGCTCTGTCAATTTATCAGCTTGGTTTTCCTGTTTAGAAAGGTATGACGTGGGAGTATGTGGCGCAAAATGACGTGGAATATTTCCTTGATGAGAGATATAAATTTTCAAAATTAGGGTTTTGACTAATTGGTAGATTTGCTCATCTCGGCGACATGTTCCCTCGAGCTAAACTTTTCCTGTTCATGGTTTGCTTCAGTTCCGCAGCTTTTCAAGGTCTCGCTGTCTCTTTAGACTACAGACTGGGTATGATATATTTTAACTAAGTCTAACTTAATTGACACGCGGTTTACTGGTATGAACTTTGATGTAAAGTTGCAAAATTCATTTTATTTTCTTTTTTGCTGAAAGGGAGGCCAGCGAAGTTTGAAGACGCTATTTCCCCAGAAAGAAGCGTTACAGCGCTTGCTGAAATACAGTCCCAGATTAACAAGACACCGACAATAAAAGACAAAGTAAACTTTTCCACTGAAAAAACTCGAGTAAACTCGACGGAGAGCCAACGTTACAAAACAACTGAGTTCTTTCCTAATTTGTTGACTGATCAAAAACGAACAATTTTTGATCCTGATGAGAGAATTCGGGTGAAACCTAGCAAAACTCAGGTGCTGCCATTCAAAGCAGTTGTCAAGGTATCCATGGGCCCTAAATTGGGTTCTTGTTCCGGCGTTCTGATTGGTGCAAAGCATGTTCTCACAGCCGCCCATTGTATCCACGATGGTCGAACGTTTAAAACGACAAAAAAGACGATGAAGGTCGGGGTTCTGCAGCCGAACCGCCGTTTCACTTGGTATCGTATAAAAAAAGTTTTTCTTCCGCGGGATTGGTATAGAGGAGAAAGAATGCGCCCAGAATTCGATTACGCCGTTTTGACTCTAAAACGTCTTCACGGGCGACACTTTCTTCAAATCAGAGCTTTTTCCAAAAAGAACCTTCTTGGTTTTACTACACTTCACTTCGCCTGTTTTCCGAGTGACAAGCGACCCAATACGATGTGGTATTCGTCTTGTCCGATTGGCTGGCAGCCTAATAACGCCGCACACCGAGACATAATCCTTAACAAATGTGATGCCGCCGGTGGGTGCTCGGGTGCCGGCGTGTATGTAATAAACAGAAGTGGAAGAGATCGATTTGTTGTCGGTGTTTTGTCTGCTTCCATGGTGAACCAAGCACAAAATGTTGTTACACGGTTCACGCCGAGTAAGATAAAAGAAATTTGTGGGTGGATCGGAGGATTAAGACAAGCTGGATGATCTAACCTTAACAAGAAAACGGTCGGAACTTAGGTCTATTATTCTGTGACTGCTTTTAATTCGAAGATAAACTGGGGTTGTTAAAAGGCTATTGGAACTGATTAAAATGTTTAACTATCAAAATGAATAGAGGGTTTACTTAAGAAGAATGTCGTTGAATTGGCGACTTAAATTTTTTTTGAATTACATAGAATAATGAAATAATTCGGTTATTTTCTTATGAACTTGTGTCAGTCTGAGAACCCTTTTGTCTTTCTCGTTTCCTAGATAAATTAAATAAATGTAATAACAGAATTAAAAGCATCATTAGTAAAATGGTTGCATGCTTGTCCACAAATAACGTACATGGACATGGCTTCTCGTACTATAACCTGAAAAAATACTTTCTTGCAGAATGAGTGTTGCGAGTAGTATGGCGGTGTCACAGGGGCATTCAACGAGCAGACTGAACCAAAGGCCTCTGAGAGACATTTCTAGGCTCCTTGTAATGTTTAAAGACTGTCTAAACTGGAGATATTTTTATCAGCTAGAAGAATTTTATCTGTTCGGATATCTTGGCTGAAAATTGAAGTGTTCAAAAATTTTAGGGAATAATATATCTTCATTTTAGAAATTGCTAGCTGGACGGCACCTTTCAATTAAAAACTTCACAACGAACCATTTGCGCATTGAAATTGCTAGGTGACCTTTGTAAGTGCCAATAATTGCAAAAATATCCTTTCCGAAAACATATGGGACTACTTTTCCCTTGTTGCGAATATTTAGGTGATATTTTAGGGACTGAAAATCTATTCAGATATACGGTTTGGAAACTCCGTGGCCTGTGTTTTCGTTACTTTGAAAATTCTAGTTCACCTTGCTTCCGAACAGATTTTTACCGAAAATAGTTGTTGCGTGCCCTTGACAGTAGCATTGTCCAGTGTTTCATGCCAACACCAATAAACTAGCCAATTATATTATTTTTAAAGTTTCCTGAACGCTTTTTGTTTAAACTTTCTATTTGCTCATTAGCTCTTTTACTAGTTTTCGCCAAAAGAAATGTTTGACAGTCTGACCGGCTCGGTTTTCATGTTTTTCCCATGTAAAAATTAACATCTCAAGATTGTGTGTTTGAGATTGTTTAATTTCCTGAATAAAGAATTATCTAGAAAAGGCAGGAAAATGACTAATCAAATCATAAGAAATTATAATCTCTTTGCGTTGGTGTTTTTATTCTATTTATAAGCGCACGACTCAAAACAGCAGAGGTTATTTTTCCCTACTTCGCTGACTGTACGTGACCGGCATACAAACAATATCTTGAATGAAAACTCAATTAACATTTCGGGATATATGTGGTACCCATGGTATATATAATTAAGAAACTTAAAAATGCTTTCCGGATTACTTTCATGCAAAAGTGGACTTGTAGAATTAGGTCATCTTTATTAACACTTGTACATAATTTGCTGTCAAACATAAGCGAAAGACAAAGGAAATCAAGCACATACGGATGTCTATATAAATTTTAAGAAATAAGGCTTGCTTTTCAACCTTCAATTTTAGCGCTGGGTCTTTCAAGTCATTTGTTTTGTTAAGCTATGTAAAACTCTTGATTCGTTTCACTACAAGTTTGGCCCAGGCCTAAAATAAGACACTTTTGATGTTCCTTTCAGTTTATTCCAACATCCTATTATCAGTAATCAACGACTTATTCTGGTGAATAAAACGTTGAGCTCCTTCTAAAGCAGAGTTAATATGACATGAGGACAAGTAATTGCATAGATATCAAATTGAAAAAAGACATTAATTTGTTTTAACTATTTTGAAAAGAGGTTGGGGGTTATATCGGATTGAAAAGTTAGAACCACACTGCATGGTAAAACAAACAGTACCACAGTACAGTACTGTTCAGTAGCTTTACAAAAAATGGTCACACTGCATTGAAAGATGAAAAAGTTAGAACCACACTGTATAGTAAAACAAACAGTACCCTAGTAGAGTACTGTTCAGTAGCTGTACAAAGAATCGTTACACAGCTGCATGGTTTGATTCAAACATGAAAAATTTAGAACCGCACTGTATAGTAAAACAAACAGTACCACAGTACAGTACCTTTCAGTAGCTTTACAAAAAATGGTCACACTGCTTGCATGGTTTGATCCACAGATGAAAACGTTAGAACCACACTGTATAGTAAAACAAACAGTACCACAGTACAGTACTGTTCAGTAGCTTTACAAAGAATAGTCACAAGGCATGGTATGATCCGCGGATTAAGCTAGAACCACACTGTATAGTAAAACAGTACCACGAGTTTTTCGTTGTTTTTTTTTATTTCTCGATCAGTCTGAGCGTTCCAGTGAGCCTTTCTACCAGATGTCAAGATTTGTTCACAGATGAAAAATTAGAACCACACTCTATATAACAGACGTCTTATATAGTCGTCTGAGACGTCCGAAGCCGTCTATTATAAAGACCAGACTTACTAAACTGGATACACTTAGAAATAAGGGCACTAATGCAATAGGTCTCTGGTGTACCGATTTTCTTTGGTGATAAGATCCCAGTCTCTTTTGAAGAAAATCATGAATATGATATGATGAATATGATTTTCAGTCGTCGAAGGTAAGTGCGTCCGTATTTATATTAATTAGTCGGAATTATGCACCTATCAATGTTAAGCCGCAGGGGGGGGAGGCCGGGTATAGGCGGGGGATTTGACGTAATAAGTCTGCCCGTGGTAGGGACTTTTGATCATTCGTCGAGTCCCGGGGGTCGGGACTTTTGACTTTAACCGTTAGTAGCCTGTTTTCTGTATATCCCTATTTTAATTCTTGTTTGACCAATGCCTTGACCTTTTTCTGGAGGGGGGGGGGATGGGGAATTTGCACTCTTTTGACCAGCGATAACGTCCCTGGGGTCGGGCATTTGAACAGAAAAAATGATCTGAGTTCAAATCCCCCGCCTATGCCCTGCCTCCCCCCCCCCAGCAGCTTAACATTGATAGGTGCATTACGGCCAAATCGACGTTTAATGCGTCTAGACGTATTAGACTTCCTCTAGAATAAATACGGTCATTGTCATCTTCAGGATTCAAAGCTCATAACTCCTAATTGGTCACAGCGCCTCTCAATATGCCTCTAACTGCCGTTTTACTAAACGCGCGAGTTTGAGCTCGGAAAACAGTCTCCGCGAAGACGGCTCGTGCGCGTGTGCTATTTTATATTCAATGCAAGTAAATATTGTGCTCCGCCCTTATGTGGCGAGGCTACTAAGCGGTTTTCCGCCATTGTTCTTGATTTTTTCAGGTTTGGGGAACATGTCGTTGAAGGCCGTTGTAGGACAACGTAAGCTTCAGCTCTGTTACCAAGTTTATTTCGTTCCTAAGAGTCCATTCAACATTTTTCTTTCTGTTTATGTCGTTGACAGGTCTGATGCAAGATGTTGTCGGTGCCGTTTGCAAACCAGGAGAATGGAAGGTTCTTGCAAATATTTGATGTAGCTGTCACTCTCGCAGCTGCTTTCGTGTTTGTCAGCTGTTTTAGTGACTGCGAAACGCTCGTGTTTATAATTTTAGGTACTGGTTGTGGATCATCTCAGTTCGAGGATTATTTCAGCGTGCTGTAAAATGCACGATATTGTTGAAAAAGGAATAACAAGTAAGCAATTAACAATGTAACTGAAATACCGTAATTATTTTGGTACAAATTCACACCATTTTAAATCGTACATGAGTTTGACTGCGTTTGAACTTACCACTTTGTTCTAAAATTGTCACTAATTTTAATACCTTCTTTGGAATTGTGAGCTTGTCTGATGTGAGGTTAAAAACATCAAAGTTCAACCATTTCACTTTAAATTCAAAATGATTTAAATGATCAATATGCCACTTCGCTTCACAGAATATTTTAGCTAGTATAGAGGTGGTGCGAGTTGATAACATGATCAACCCAAAGATAAGAAATACATAGCTCTAAAACACCCAACTTGTCCAAACCAATATAAGAGAAAAATTCTAGGCTCAAATTCCCTACAAGCCCACATGCATCATCCTAAATACTACAGCAAAAGCTTGCATATTAAAATATGTTGTTACAGGGGAATCAAGCCAAATTCTGCATAACTAAATTTAAAAACATTTATGGTATTTATAAGGGTTTGTTCAGCATGGTTTTTAAGTTACTTTGCCTGCAAAGGCACCTGGATCAAGTATTACATTAAATTTTATTTATTTTTTCATTAATTAGTTGTTGAAGATATAACTAAAGTTCGTCAACCACTGCCAAATTTTGAAGCCATATACATTTTGACACCAGAAGAGTCGGTAAGCAGTACAGTCACAAGTATTTAAGAATGGAAGTACCGGTATTGTAACACCTACTCACAGTACTGGAATGTACTAGGACTAATGTTGTCTTAACTAGGGAAAGTAGTTTTGGAATGATTTCTGCACAGGTCCCTACTTCATTATGCATTCTGTAACCATACTATTTTGTTCTTCGAACACAAGAAATATTTGCACGTGCATTACATCAGACAAGACAGCTTCAGCATGCGTAATAAAGTAGGGACCTGTGCGGAAATCATTCCTTAGTTTTATCAGATGACTGGTCTTCCCATAGATTTAGATTTCCAGGAAAATTTGAACAATGAATTATTTAGGAGCCAGCTCTCGTGGTATACTATTATGACTCTTGCAACAGGATTGTTCACATAGATACTTGCACTTGGACCAAGCCAATAGCATGCATACTTTGTAAGTGGGAATTTGCTAGGTGAGGGGATAGTAGTGGTAGCATTAGAGGTGGTAGTCAGTGGACTTCAGGGATTTCATTAACCCTTTCACTCCCAAGGGGTCTCCATTTGACGAGTAAAATCGTCTGGCGTTAGACAGAGTAAAATCTATAAAGTCACTCTTGGGAGTGAAAGGGTTAAGGGAGATAGTTTTTAACCCTTTCACTCCCAAGGGGTCTCCATTTGACGAGTAAAATCGTCTGGCGTTAGACAGAGTAAAATCTATAAAGTCACTCTTGGGAGTGAAAGGGTTAAAAGCCAGCTACCGCTGGAGCTCCAGTCCTCAACAAAAATATAATATACATATTTCTTTTGATAATAAATATTCATCATTATAATATAGCTACGTTCTTACGCGCGCTCTGATTGGTCAAAAACCTATGTTTTATCAGAGTATAAAACATAGAAAAAGCGTGTTTTATTGTTTTTTGCCACATTACCTCTACTCAACAATTCTGTAAGAGACTGCGAAAAACATTTTCTTTGAAGAAATTCATGATGGAGTTCTCTGCGAAGCAGCAGAAAGTTTTGAAGCTGAGAATAATAAAACAAATAAAGAAGAAGAAGCGAAAACAGTCGAGAAGTTGCTATTCCATGGCGTCGGTTTGTCGATCTGTGTGCTTTGTTGTTTCTACTCGCGTTGTGTAAAATCTATATCATAAAGCGAATAAAGAAGCCTAAGCCGAGTATTACACTGTGATTAAAACACTCCAGGCATTTGAGAACACTCGAGAAATGTAGAAAACACTCGCCTGCGGCTCGTGTTTTCTACATTTCACTCGTGTTCTCAAGTGCTCGTCGTGTTTTATCACAGTGTAATACACGGCTTAGGCTTCTTTATTTGTTAATTAACTTTACTTTTTCATTCCAAGAAAGCTGGAAATTGCATTTCTGAGCTTCTAAATTTAATAATTTTCTGGGGGAGCATACCCCCAGACCCCCCTAGAAAGGGTAGCCAACTAAATAGTCACAGCTGCCCACTACGATATGAGTAGATGCCTACTTCAGATCTTATTGAAAGCCCTGATCCTTGCAGAGTAATGATAATGAATTTATATAGCACACTTTTTCATATGAATATGTTTAAAGGCGCTTTACACTTCTATTGGGTGAGATTGGACGTCAGCATGTAAAGGCGCCTCTGGCTGCCGCCATCAATCCATATATGATCTCACCCACCCACCCACCCAACCCATGCATGAATTGTCAGATGAAACCAGATGTAGAGATAGACCACCACACCGGGAACTACGTCCCCTACTCTTTTCGAACAGTGCGTGGGTTCTTTAACGTCCCACAGATTATTAGGAACAAGTGTTCTGAGACGGGTCCTACGGTTTATCGTCCTTATCCGAGAAGACTAGAAAGTCTAACCATTTACAGATGCCATTACAAAGGCAGCACTTTCTCCTCAGTTATTTTTACGACCCTGAGTGTTGGTCCGGCCGGGGTTTGAACCCGCAACCTCCTGCAGGGTAGTCTGGTGTTCTACCAACTGAGCTAACCGGTCAGCGGTAGTAATTATTCCTAGTTGGTTGATGCTGTAGAAACTGGCGTCTGGGTCTGTGGGCCTCACTACTCATGTTTGCATACTATTACCCACTGCCTAGTACATCTAGTATAGTGGTTCAGTTATGGTGCCTTTTTTTAGACTCATTAGGCAAAAAGTTCCAAAGGTGTATGTTAAGCTACTTGCAATAAGCAGTATATGTCACTCTTATTTTTCTTTGTGTTCTAAGTCTGTAAGAGCTGTGGTTGACGACTTCACAGAAGGAAACCATCGGTACAAAGGAGCTCATGTCTTTTTCACTGAAGGTGATTTTATCTCATTGAATCCAGACATAAAAAAATTGATAATAAATGACATCAATGAGTTATCAATGGGTATTCATTGAGTAATCAACTGTTTAGTCATTGATTGTTATTAAAACTAACAAAACAGTTTTATTTATTCATCTATTTATTCATTTGTTTTCTGATAGTTTGCCCAGACTCCTTGTTCAGTGAACTCTCCAGAGTCACAAAATGTGAGTTGTTAACAAGACTTAATTTTTTGTAATTTATTATCATGTATGCTCTGTTTTGTTTGTTTTGTTTAGAACTGCATACCATAATTTATTATAGACTAAAGTTTTTGGTATTTAAATGGACTACATTATTCTATCTATTATGGAAAAATGTGGTGCCCAGTGAGTGAATTCCATGTTAAATATCCCTTGAAAAACTGGTATTGGATTTTTTAGTGAAGTTTTACTTGAATTCACAAGTTTGGCAATGAATTGTTCTTAAGTCACATATGTCAAAGACAGTCAAAGTACTTGTTGCTTTGTTTCCCTGTCAATCTGTTTCATCCATGCCTTTAAAGCACTGTGGCAATTCCACACTAAATACCTTCACTGGGTTAACAAATGAGAATGTATAATTTCTTTGACCTTGGTCAAATGTAAAAAATACAGCCCAACAAACTTAACCATAAAATAGAGAACTCACTACTCAAACAGGCTCCATTTGCGTGAAACATTTTTTGCTCAAGTACATGTTCCAAGTTGCAGTAACATTTTGAAACCAAGAAAACTTGAGCTCAACAACAACATTTTCTACCTGCTTTTATTATATAGATACTGATGAAATACCAGGATTTTTCAGTTTACTAAAAAATCATATCTTCGCGCACAGTGAAGATATTATTTTTATCTTTCACGTGTGAGGATATTGGTGTCGCCATGGTTACCAACGTGATTAGCCAATTACAAGAGAGCTTCCCGCTCAGGCACGTGGCTGGTTTGTTTGAAATTTCATTCAAAAAATGTCTTTGAGGTGCGAAGACGGTATGGTTACGGGTGACTTTCTCGATGAGCAGCCAAAATTTAACGTCAATATTTTTTCAGAGCTTGTAGAGCATGCAGGAAGATTTGTCAAAATTTCATCAGTATCTATAAAATAAACAGAACATTACATGGCTGCTTGGAGATACGAAATTTCTCTTTTTGTGTTGGAAAAAATATTTCACTCGTTCGCTGCGCTCACTTGTGAAATATTTTTCAACACTCGAAGAGAAATTTCGTATCTCCGTACGTGCCGCCATGTAATATCCTCTATATTATCTTTCACCATCCTTAATAATAATTATTGTTCTTACAGAGTTTCTGTTTTAGATAATGCGATTTTTACTGTGCCTTAAGTTACATCATGCCTTAAGTTAACTAGGCTTTTTCCCATCAGGTAACCTGTAGCTTTTCAATTATATGTGTTTCAGATATAAACACTTTGAAGGAAATCAATATTGCATTCCTTCCTTACGAGTCTCAGGTAAACTGTAGCATGAAACTCTCTTTTTAAGCCAATAAGACATAATTTTCATGTTGCTTTGTCATGGAAAGCTTAGAGCTTCCTTAATGAGCAAAGAGGTTATGAAAGTCTTAACATGCAAAACATTTCTCTGGGTATTTTTACCTTCATGCTGTTATTTTTAATCTACATTATTTCATTTCTTGATTTAATGTTATTTATGATAATACATCAACTGGTTATCTCCATTAACTTTTGCACTTTGTCTTTCATGTAGGAATATGCTTGCTTTAAAACTATGAAGGCTTCAAAACATTGCAATTTTGTGTGTTATTTTCCCAGTTAAATGTTAACCCTGAGATGAGTGTGTTTAATATGAGATGATTACATATTAATTTTTAGGTGTATTCTCTGGATAGCCCTAAAGCGTTCCAGAGTTTCTATGGTGCTGAACCTGTAGATCAAGCACAGCGTTTCCAATACACTGAGGTACTGTAGCTCGTCATTGTTTAATGAGGTACTCATCTAGGTGCTAGGAACTGAACTGTTCTTTTTGTGTCCATTTGACATCTGTTCAGTTCCGAGCTTATTTATTACTTTGAAATTGGGTTTGAGCAATTAACTTTATGATGTTCTGTCCTGCTGCTCATCAGATCCCATATTTTGGAAAGTTGAATTATTGCTTATTATAAACAGCCTCCTTCTCTCTGTTCTCCTATTTTTTCGTTCTCTTGATGTTACTTTACTTCCTTTTCTACAGTACTTTCTCTTTGCAATTTGCAAGATAGCTTTGGGTATTTTGGAGATGTGTTAAGAGCAGGACATATGATACTATAAAATCAGTTCTTCAGAACCTAGCTTTGGGAGGTTTTGTGGAGTCATATTTCTAATAATACCAGTTGTACTCTGTTATTTTTACTTTAGAGTGATTCCAATGGCATTCAGCTTAAAACTTTTTCATCTGTGGGTGCACTAGATTTACATATACAGGTATATATTAAATCCCACTACTGCTGTACATAAATAATGCTACAGCATTAATTACAGAACAATGTACTTGTGGGAGAATCATTATTCAGCGTTCCCAGCTGCAACCGTTTTGGTTGCTGTGGCGAGAAGAAAAAAAAATTGATTGGCAACCAAAAATGTCAAGAATGTCGCCAATTTTAGCAACCTATTTCCTGGCGATTGGATCTGTTTTGATATCTTAAGATATTAAGAACTTTCAACCACAAACCTGTTCAGTTCTTTTTTTTTTCATCGCTGGCTCTGTAAAGACTTCAGGAAACATATTGTTTCAGGTTCGCTAGGCTATTCGCTTGCGCAGCGGCTAATTTGATGCAATATGGTCAGCGGTTTCCCCCTCACCTAAATATGGCACAATGTGTATCAGGGAAAGTAAAACCATTCTTAAATAAAAAATGGCGACCAAAATAATATCCCTGGCGACCGTTTTAGAAGTGAAGGTCGCCAAAGGTGACTTAAAAATAAACCTAGCTTGGGGCACTGTTATTATTAGTAACAGTATGACGGGTTCTTGAAGCTTTCTTTTAAGTCAATATATACCTCTTATTAATCGAGTTCGAGGTCCGTACTGTAAAATACGGACCGAGTTTTTTCCCGTCGATTTATGGCCCAAGCGCGAAGCGCGCGGGCCATAAATCGACGGGAAGAAACGAGGATCCGTATTTTACAGTACGGACCAAGAAAACGAGGTTAATAAGATATTTATTATATCTCTGGAGTCATTTTGGCGACCAAAACAAACTTTAGCGGGCCGTACAGTGAAGTGCGGCCCGCTAAATTGACCAATCACAGCGCGCGTACTAACTGAGAGATATAATAAATTTTAAACATTACAAGTCTGTGTACATTTGTTATATTTGCTGTGGGCAGGTTTCTGTTATGATAATTTTGGAAGAGTTTGGGGTCAAGATCCACCTTCCCCCTCCCCTTGGCTATCTTTCTCCTCCATCCTCTCTACCCCCCCCCCCCCCCCCCCTAAGAAAAAAAGTTTGAGTTTACCATTTCCCTGTAAATATTACTCTCAATCCCCAGGGTTGTCAAAATAAGCCGGCAACCGGCGCATTTCATCAGCTATTCTTAATACTGCGCCGGCTACCTCTACTGCTAGGTTTGTTGTGAGCATAGTTACTTGATAGACAACCTGCTTCTCAGAAACCTACTGACAACCCTGAGTCCCACTCAACATAGCTGCATAACACCAATGTTTATGTATAAAGCAAAACTGTTAGTATCTGTCTCTGTGATATTACCGTATTTATTCACTTATAAGACGCACCATTTTTTATGAGAAAATATACTAGTTCGATTAAAATCTGTCAAAACTTGGGGTGCGTCTTATAACCGAGTATTTTCACGCTACAAAATATAACTTTTCCAAATTTCCTGAAAATTAAAGCTTTACTGAAATGAGTATGTAAATAAATTACAGCAAATGAATAAACAAAAGACAAACGTTGATCATTGACTTTATCTGATTTGTTAGTTCTAAAAAGAAACGGGGTGGCTCTAAAAAGAACCGTTTTGTTTTAAAGCTCGGCTGAGCTCAGCAGTACTCGTCGTCCTGTCAGTCTTGAACTTGTTGTCGATCGGCTCATCTGCATCTTCTGTTTCTTCTTCCTCGTCGTCCCAAACCACGTCGTCTTCAGTTCCATCGAGAGCATTATTGATACGATTGATAGGATTTGAACGATCTTGTTATCAAATCTACGGGGATCTCGCTCCATGCTCGATCGATCCACTGCAGGTGAACGGGCCGTTAATCATCCAGGCTTCGTACTGCGCACGGATCTTTGCGAAGTGCTTGAAATAATTGACTTTACAACGAATTTAAAAAATACAAATGCTAAGAA
>OX453281.1:26603838-26648838 GCA_949710005.1 Ricordea florida | reverse complement strand
TCTTAGAGAATCAATTCGCTCTTAGTGATAAATTTGCGTTATTGACCAAGCCTGAGGTCAAGATAGCTGCAGATTGGCCAAGTTCTTTGTTGGGTTTTTGTTGGCGAAAACAAAGCTGTGGTCAGTAAAAACACATGTAAGAGAAGAAGGACATCATCCAGCAATCTTGACCGGAAAAGTTTGTTAATAAAGGATTTATTGTAACTCAAGGCCAGTTTGTTTAGTCTTATTTTGCGGGACAAAGTGGGAAAATCCTGGGCGGGCAAGATATTACTAAAATCACCGAACTATGGAATGGGCACAAATTTGTATGTAGCTGCCACACCCACTTTCTGTTGGTGCGCCACCCTTTTTTGCCATAGAATTCCAACAATTTCACCACAGTCACTGTGTGCACGATGACACACATGACCAAGACAGGGTGAGTTTACTCATTTCTCTTTTGGTCCTTTACCTTAAACTCGTAGCATTGCATTGTCAACATGTAAATGCTGAAACCTTGTGTTCATTGAACTCCTAGTCACATTATGCTCATATGTTGACGCTTAGACCAATCAAAGAAAGTGGGTGTGGCTGTCAAACAAAGTGAAAAAAATTTATGCCTATTCCATTGTTTGGTGATTTTCATAGGAGGTCCATCTTGCCCCCTGGTTCAGCCAATCAGAACTGAGGATCTGCCTCATCTTGCTCACTTGCGGAACGAGCCTAGGGAACCCTTAATCTAAAATTTTGACCATAAAGATAAAATCATGTCTTATTTATATTTACTTCCAGCTTGCTCTCTGGCATGATCTGTTACATTTACACTGTACTAGCGTGACATGTAAAAATTACACCCTTCTTATGCACATATGTATTTGATACTCAGACAACTCTGCGAGACCTCCAAGTCATGTTGAAGAAAATGCCACAATATCAAAAAGAAGTCAATAAGGTAGGCACTCAATGGATGTTGTACTTTTCACAATTTGTGGAAGATGTATTTTTCAGCGCTGTCGCAGGCAAACTCGGAAAAAGAAAGTCTGAGTTCTCCCAACAGGAGTTGACCCTACGACCTTCCGATTACTAGTTTGGACACTACCACTGAGCTATAGGAGATTCGTGAGAACAAGGCCATTAAACTAGGTTCATTGGACCAACATCCTGTATACTGCTAGGATTTGAAAACATTACGGAAAGTTCTCCTGTAAGATTTGAACTTACCACCTTCCGATTACTAGTTCAGACGCTCTACCACTGAGCTATAGAAGACTTGTGGGAGCAAGGTCATTAAACTAGGTTCATGGTACAAACATCCTGCATACTGTTAGGACTTGAAAGTAAAGATAACTAGTTCAGACGCTCTACCACTGAGCTATAGGAGACTCGTGGGAGCAAGGCCGTTAAACTAGGTTCATGGTACAAACATCCTGCATACTGTTAGGACTTGAAAGTAAAGATAACTAGTTCAGACGCTCTACCACTGAGCTATAGGAGACTCATGGGAGCAAGGTCATTAAACTAGGTTCATGGTACAAACATCCTGCATACTGTTAGGACTTGAAAGTAAAGATAACTAGTTCAGACGCTCTACAACTGAGTTATAGGAGACTTGTGGAAGCAAGGCCATTAAACTAGGTTCATGGGACAAACATCCTGCATACTGTTAGGACTTGAAAGTAAAGATAACTAGTTCAGACGCTCTACCACTGAGCTATAGGAGACTTGTGGGAGCAAGGTCATTAAACTAGGTTCATGGTACAAACATCCTGCATACTGTTAGGACTTGAAAGTAAAGATAACTAGTTCAGACGCTCTACCACTGAGCTATAGGAGACTCCTAGGAGCAAGGCCATTAAACTAGGTTCATGGGACAGATAACCTGTGTACTAATAGGAGCTGAATGTTCACAGTATGTTGCCTACAACCCTGGTCAAAAGGTTTGGGACAAACCCTTCTTGTAGCAAAAGCTGGAAATGCATTTATAAATAAAACAGTATTTTCCCCTCCTCCTACCCCGTCATTTTAATGCTTCTATGCCCATGTGCTTGCTCAACGTATCAACATTGATTTGTTAGAGGGCGGATGCCGCAGTAAGAGGAAAAAAAACAAGTTTAACTATGTTTCGGTCGTAACAACATATTCAGTGCAATATTTTATGTAGTGGGCCATGGACTTTTGAATAATGCCCAATTAAGTTGTATTTTGTGCTTTTGTTTCAGTATATTGTTCATTTGCATCTGGCGGAAGACTGCCTGCAGAATTATCAACAAACAGCAGAGAAGCTGTGTGCCGTAGAACAGGTCAGACAAAAAAGAACACAGTAGCTGTATGGCTCGATCCACATATGAAACAGTTAGAACCACACTGTATAGTACAACAAACTGTTCAGTAGCTTTTCAAAGAATAGTCACACTGCATGGATTGATCCACAGATGAAAAAGTTGGGACTGCACTGTATAGTAAAAAGAACAGCACCACAGCACAGAACTGTTCAGTAGTTTTCCAAAGAATGGTCATACTGCATGGATTGATCCAAAAAATTAATGTTTAAGATAAAACCACATTTGTTGTTCAAAAGAAATTGTTTTTCAGTTGCTTATTTGTATTTGTCTCAGGATCTTGCAACAGGTGTTGACAAGAATGGAGAGGAGGTCAAAGACCCAATGAAAAGCACTGTTCCTCTCTTGTTAGACAATAAAGTCAGGTTAGTACTGTGGCACATGTTGGCAGATTTTGCATATTTTACCCTTTGAACAGTTGTTTGATACAGTGAACTGGTCTCTTCTTATTATTCCTTATTCTTGATTCTGTATGCAGATACTGACCTTTAGTTATGTTTATTGCAGCATTTCAGACAAAATACGGATAATCCTTCTGTACATCATTTTCAAGAATGGTAAGGGCTCCTTCCTTCGTAAGTTTTCCATGCACAATTTTTTAATCTGATAAATTTATCAGCTGGGTCTTTTTCTCAAAATGCTGTGTAACTTACCAGGCCCAGTAAGCTATTTCACATGATAACAATATTTACATGTACAATGGGAATTACAATCTTGCTGGTTACATACATACATGAACTTTATTTCAACTCGAATTTGAGAGTAGCTATAAAAACTAATGTCTTCGAGTAAAATAATAAATTTAAAATACAGTAAAATACAAATTTATCATTAAAATATTAAAAGCATGCCTATAAAATAGT
This sequence comes from Ricordea florida, assembly GCA_949710005.1. Taxonomy (NCBI): domain Eukaryota; kingdom Metazoa; phylum Cnidaria; class Anthozoa; order Corallimorpharia; family Ricordeidae; genus Ricordea; species Ricordea florida. The sequence continues at coordinate 26,645,654 of OX453281.1, read as the reverse complement.
AAAATTGATAATATGGAAAGAATACAATATACAAATTAGCAATTTATAATAAGTTATATTTAATATTAAAATTGATAAAAATTTCAAATATTCCTCTTAGATTCGTTAAAATCCTTGCAAGTTCTCAAGGCATCAGGGAGAGCATTCCAAAGTTTTGCACAATGATACCTTAACAAGTTTAGACCAAATGTTGTTGTTCTTGCCTTTGGAAGTGACAGAATGTAATTGCCACGTAGGTTTTCAAGTTTGAGCCTGGTAGTTCTAAGTTAGCTTGTGTTTTGGGTTGGTTTGTACATCAAGAACTACGCAAAAATTTGATAGACTCTGACTTAAAAATGGAGCTCTGAGCCCTTGAAGCTTATGGAACCTTTGAGGAACAGGCCCCTTACCGGTGTACAGTTCACTCAAAAGTTTGTGTTCTTGGTAGCTGTCAAACCTAAAGCCAGGTGATTTCAAATTGCTAGGATTGTACAAATCTCGATGTGTTTAGGAGAATTCTCAAGCAGGTAACAGCAGTACTCCATCTTTGTTCTCGTGTTTGTGTGATCTGCTCTCTATTTCTCCCCAAACGTTCCTCAATTCGTATATGCATGTACATGCAAAGACATTAGATGCGACTGATTTCTTACAATGTAAATACAGCACCCATTTGGACCATGATCGTTTGGTGTTGTTATATGCAGTAACCATTGAGATCTGCTGTTTCAGGTATTAGTGAAGAAAACTTGGCAAAACTGTGCGAGCATGCACAGATACCTCCAGCTGACAGGTCTGTATACACCCCATTTGATAACAAACAAACTGGTTCATCATTTAACCGCGTAGAAACACTGCATCTTTTGCAGTGTTTGTTTAGCTACTGAGAAACCTAGGTTAATCGTATCTTCCCAGATGTCATTCCCTCCTAGGTTTGTGGATTTTGTTTTTCCGTGTAGTGTGTTTGCCTTTTATTTTCACAAACCATTATTGTTTTTGTTATACATTAATGACTTGTGTAATGTGTCAGAGGCCTTGGATTTCATACTTTTTGCCGATGATACCAACATTTTTTTTTCTCATAACGACTCAAATCAAATGATGGAAATTGTGAATATTGAATTGAAGAAACTATCAAGCTGGTTTCAGGCTAATAAGCTTTCTATCAACATAAAAAAGTCAAATTTTATTCTATTTAAAACAAAGCAAAACAAGCAAAAACTTGACTTACATTTTTCAATTAATGACATTGAAATTGGTCGTGTAAATGAAGTTCTGTTCTTGGGAGTTATACTTGATGAACACTTATCTTGGAAATCTCAAATACAAAACATAGCAAGAAAAGTCTCAAAATCAGTGGGCATTATTTACAAATCAAGTTTTTGCCTTAATAAGACCTCGTTATGTACTCTCTATTATAGTTTAGTTTATCCTTATTTACATTACTGTGCGATTGTGTGGGGCTCAACTTATCAGTCAAATTTAAAGCGTCTGATTAATCTTCAGAAACGGGTTATTAGAATAGTTTCAAGGAGTTCTTTTGATGCGCATGCCAATTCTATCTTTATAAGCTTACGAATTCTAAAATTTGAAGATATTATCAAACTCCAAATAGGTAAAGTTATGTACCTTTATAAAAACGGCCTCCTTCCTGATAGTTTCAATGACATGTTTTTGCTTAACTGTGACATACATTCATATAATACTAGAAGTAAGAATTCCTTCCGTTTGCCCTACTGTAGGACAAATGTAAGGAAATTTTCACTTCGTTTTCAAGGGCCCAAAATATTTAATTCCCTTAGCTCTGAAATTCAGAATGCCTCTAGTACTGCTTTGTTCAATTCTAAACTTAAGTCATTTTTTCTTGGTATAAGCACAATTTAGTTCTCCTAATGCTTGTGTGTAGTTTTTCTCCTCTTCGCTTTTTTTTCTCGTTTATTCTTGCATTTTTTTTCACCTTTTCTTTCTCACCCTTTTTTTTTTATTTTATTATTATTATTATTATTTTTTTTTTACACTTACACGTTCAGCCTTTTCTATTTTTATCCTATTTTAATGATCATTTTCTATGTTCAAAACAAATATGCGTACTTAGAGTTAAATTGCCGATGTCAGCATTGTAATTATCAATTAAATAACATAATCTTAAAAGGTGGCTCTATTCATAAGCCTTATTGGCTTTCTTGGGCTTCCTTGCCTAATCTTTTTTTTAAATTTTACATGTATATTTTGTGTATATGGCAAAATAATAATAAATAAAAAAAAAATAAATAAAAAATTTTCCGGTCTAAAATGTACCATGATCATTAATTCAAAGCTCACTAACACTTTTTTCCATTTTCAGAGCAATAATCAGAAACATGGCTTACCTTAGAGTACCCATTGTTCTTGATGTAAGTTCAACATTTTTGTGGGTCCTGGAAAACTTGGGGAATTTAATTATGAGCACATTTATCATTCCTAGTACCAAATGTGATTGCAACTGTAGTGTTTCAGTGTGCACTGATTTGCGAGCATTGTCTTTCTTGTTGTTGAAAGTTATTGCAATTTGGTGCTTGAGTTACTTGAAGCACCCTGTGTTGTTAAAACAGTACCACTCTATATGGTAAGACAAACAGTACCGCAGTACAGTACTGTTCAGTAGCTTTACGAAGAATGGTCGCACTGCATGCATGGTTTGATCCACAGATGAAAAAGTTAGAACCACACTGTATAGTAAAACAGACAGTACCACAGTACAGTACTGTTCAGTAGCTTTACAAAGAATTGTCACACTGCATGGTTTGATCCACAGATGAAAAAGTTAGAACCACACTGTGTAGTAAAACAAACAGGAACACAGTACAGTACTGTTCAGTAGCTTTACAAAGAATGGTCACACTGAATGGTTTGATCCACAGATGGAAACATTAGAGGCACATTGTGTAGTGAACAAATAGTACCTGTAGTTTCATTTTATTTCTTGATCAGTCTGATTCAACAAAGCGTTCAAAACCAACAAGAATTGAGCGTTCCAGTGAGTCTTTCTATCAGATGTCAAGATGGGTTCCACTTGTCAAAGACATAATGGAGGTATAAATTGAGAACTTTAAAGAATGATTGCATAATTGATGCAAGATTTCTTGTCTACAAATGTCAATGTCATTTTTTAGTACAAGTACAGGCATTGAGTGCTGGTTTTGACCGGCGTGGTAAAACTTAAATTTTCTTGAAATTTTAACCTTTATTTTGCTAAATGAGACAGGCTTAGTGCCATTTTAGACTTTGAAGAGGCATAATTATTTATTTTGGGAATTTGTTTTTGCCCCTACATACATTACTTTATTTATCCTTGGATTTTTACCCCCACCACAACATCTCTAATAAAACTAGTCCTAGATTGACGGTGGTATCATGTTTGCCTCAATTTGTCATGCAAAAAAGACTCTGGTTCTAGATCAACAAAATTCTGGTTTTAACAAAATTCTGGTTTTCGATTTTGGATTTTTTGTCTGTCGAATGGAACGGTGCTTTCAGATGAACAAACCCATTCCAAATACCTGTGCGCTCCCACACCTTCTGTGCCATTTTCAAACAATCAGAAATTACTAAATGGAATGCATCATTTCGGTTGGGCTCGACCGACTGGTCACTTGGGACCACCATCAAATATTCTGGTTGAACCGAACCGAAAAAGGTTGTTCCATTTGACTTCCAGCCCAAATTTAGTCAAATGGTAAGCGCTGTTTTCTTACTGTATGTGAAGTTCTTAAATATCTACTCCACTTGTGGTCGTTGCCTATTTGTTGTCATTTCTATCATATCGAAAACCACCACGATTTAGTTGCCCAATTGATATCAGCCTTACATCAGATAGATAAGTACAGTATGCAACTAAGCCTTTAGATGCAGGTTTGAACAACACAAAATGACGGCATGTTCTGTTGCTTTTACAGCAAGCTGCTGATGAGAAACTTAGCACCACTTTGTACCCGTACGCGTCCCAAAGAACAGGCGGTGCGCTGTCCAGTAAAGGTAAATCACACAGTTTATCATGTTTTGTATTAATACTATTGCTGCTTCCAATCAACTGTCATGTACTGAAAGCACTACCATTGTAATTTCAGACATGCCCAGTTGAATAAAGCAAATAGAATTCAAGGCAAGCACTTGTCGTCAGCGACGTCTTATGTGCTACAGGGTGCGAAGAAGATACTAACTGACTGACTGACTGACTGACTGACTGGCCGACCCACTGGTTCACTGACTCGTTGACTGCTTGACTCACTGACTGAGTGACTGGCTGACCTACTGATTCACTGACTCACTGACTGACCCACTGATTCACTGACTGATTGACTCACTGACGGACTGGCTGACTCACTGACTGACTTACATACTCACTGACTGACTCGCTCACTCACTCACTCACTGACTGGCTGACCCACTGATTCACTGACTCACTGACTGATTAACTCACTGACGGACTGGCTGACTCACTGACTGACTGGCTGACTCACTGACTGACTCGCATACTCACTGACTGACTGGCTGACTCACTGACTGACTGACTCACTCACTGACTCACTCGTTGACTCAGTCAGTCACTGACTCACTCGTATTCAGCACTTACTGTGAAAAAAAGGCACATGAGCTTTTCACTAACAGGCTTTATGACTGACTCAATAACTGACTGATTCACCGACTGACTGACTGACTCACTCACTGACTCACTCATTGACTTAGTCACTGACTCACTCGTATTCAGCACTGAGTGCGAAAAAAAGACACGTGAGGTTTTCACTATTGGTTTAAGTTCAGCGTTTGATTTCTGGAGAAAGTAACACAAGATTCTGTAGCCTGACACCAAGTATTGCAGTACAAAACCAAGGCAGTCATGAAATTATGTTCAAGAGTCGATTGAAAACTGTCCTTTGCAATTATAAAGACAAATAACGGAACAATTATTTTTTTACTAAGACAAGTTTAAGAATAAGTATTTTTGCAGCAAGCAAAGTTGTTTAAATTGCACCCGTTACAGCTTGTTCTTTCTTCATGCTAAATCACAATTGCTTAAAATTGCATTCATTGGTAAAGTCTTCTCTAACGTTTGAACCTTCTACTTTCTCAGCCCAAAGTTTACTGAATTAAAAGTGTGGAACTTTTCAACATCTGTGGCCACAGACAATTTTGAGTGACAAGAAATGGTTACGATCATTTCACTGCGTGAACAACATCTGTACCATTATAGTCGTACACTTGAGCTGTAGAAGTTTAAATTGTGGAATATTCTACATAATTGGGTTCGACTCCTATTGTTAAAATTCAGATTTCTATTCACGAGTTTTCCTGTGGCAGGCTGAAAAAATGAATTGGTTTACAAATTCACAAGACCTAACATATGCCATCTTCATTACTGGCACAACTTAGTCTTTTGGTTAATGAGCAAGGCAGTGCTGAGAGCGTTGTGAATATTCTCATTTTATATCGTTCCTTTTTCTTTTTACAGGGCAGGCTGTCAGGTGAGTACCTCAGTCTGATCAAAATGATTAATCCTCTTTAACACATTGGCATTAAATGAAGTAAATTTTTTTGGAGAGTAATTGGGCTGATCAGTTACCACTTTATGAAGTGTGTAAGGACTATTTAGGCAATCTAAAACACTGTTTAATGTGGTTTGTGTTTCATGGATCTCATGATCGTTTTCAGAATGTCAATTTGTTCTTTTCATGATGCTAAGTGTTACTTTGTGTGAAATGGGCATCACTGCCCACTTTCTGTAAACAATATGAAAATAAATTAAATTGTGTTTTCAAAATATATTCCTAATTAGGCGATTAATTGCAATTTGTACAAACTGTTATGGTTAAAATGTACCCCCAGTTTGGATATAGAATAACCATGGTTAAAAATATACCCAGAATTTGGGTATAGAATAACCATGGTTAAAACATACCCACAATTTGGGTATAGAATAACCATGGTTAAAATATATCTTTACCATGAATTTATCTTGCATCTCTGAACTATTTTAAGTGAACTTGAATTATGCTCGCCGCGCTCGTCACATGAATTAGGATTCTCGCGAAAACAATTTATTAAGGAAACTAAAGAGTTGCTGTCCATAATGTTCGCTTGATAAAAAGTATTTATATATAAGGCTACAAATATTAAAAATTCACGTAAAGTTTAAAAAGTATAAAAAGTAAAAACCAAACGTTTTCGGCTGTCTGCCATCATCAGGGTTAAAAAGACGACCGTCCGCACGCATATATATATATATATATCTTATGTAATTCCCGTAGGGAAAAGTTTTGATACATAACAAATTATTTGTTTGTTCAAACTGGGGCGGAATTGTTGAATCATTAGCCCCTCAACGATCCTACGCTTGTGGAATGTCTGTGCTGAGGAAAGAACACGCCAGGTGAAAGAATGTGAAGGATTTTCTCGCAGGTGTTTTGCAGGTTCAGAGGTGTGAGCAGGATTTGAATGTTCCGCAATTCGTACTGCTAAATTTCTCATAGACTCGCCAATATAATCAGCACCACAAGAACAATCTCCTTTATAAACAACTTTGGATCTATGAGTGTTTTTGTCTTTGTTGTTGAAGAGGCTTTTGATTCGCCTTGTTAACCCTGATGATGGCAGACAGCCGAAAACGTTTGGTTTTTACTCTTTATACTTTTTAAACTTTACGTGAATTTTTAATATTTGTAGCCTTATATATAAATAAAGAGTTGGTGTTGTGCTTCTTTTTCTAACTAGTTATGTGAAAAGTTGTGTTCTTTTCTTCACAAAATTCCTGGCTTTATCAACGTGCACTGACTCAACTAAAACAAAGTCGCTGCCGAAACGTTGTGACGACACAGAGAGGGGAAAAAAACGGCTCTTGGTCGAATTACGATCTACTACTCCTCTGCGCAGTTGCCCAAAAGCCGCTGAGGGTTATTGAAACCAGAAATGGAATTTAATCGTGATCATTTGATCTTTTGTTTCCACAGTGCTCGCTACGGACATTGGCACAAGGACAAGGTATGTAGTATTGTACCAAGGCATGTGTGTATCAAGTGAAATACCTCTAACATTTCAAATAGATTCAAACAAGTCCAATAATTCAGGACTTTGGGAAAGTGGCCGTTTATTGGAGGATGGTCGTTTAGAGGTCGCACTATACTCACAGTATTGTGTCATTCTTACCCGCTTGCTCAATACCTTCCTTCTTTCCTGTGTTTCTGTTGATAGGCCCGAATGCTTTGCCCAGTTTCACAGCATTGTATGATTCTTACCTGCTTGCTCCATACCTTCCTGCTTTCCTATGTTTCTGTTGACAGGCCCACATGCATTTCCCAGTTTCACAGTATTGTATAATTGTTACCCGTTTTCCACATACCTTTCTGATTTCCTATGTTTCTATTCACAGGCCCACATGCATTTCCCAGTTTCACAGTATTGTATAATTGTTACCCGTTTTCCACATACCTTTCTGATTTCCTATGTTTCTATTCACAGGCCCACATGCATTTCCCAGTTTCACAGTATTGTATTATTCTTACCTTCTTGCTCCATACCTTCCTTCTTTCCTGTGTTTCTATTCACAGGCCCACATGCATTTCCCAGTTTCACAGTATTGTATAATTGTTACCCGTTTTCCACATACCTTTCTGATTTCCTATGTTTCTATTCACAGGCCCACATGCATTTCCCAGTTTCACAGTATTGTATAACTGTTACCCGTTTTCCACATACCTTTCTGATTTCCTATGTTTCTATTCACAGGCCCACATGCATTTCCCAGTTTCACAGTATTGTATAATTGTTACCCGTTTTCCACATACCTTTCTGATTTCCTATGTTTCTATTCACAGGCCCACATGCATTTCCCAGTTTCACAGTATTGTATAATTGTTACCCGTTTTCCACATACCTTTCTGATTTCCTATGTTTCTATTCACAGGCCCACATGCATTTCCCAGTTTCGCAGTATTGTATAATTGTTACCCGTTTTCCACACACCTTTCTGATTTCCTATGTTTCTATTCACAGGCCCACATGCATTTCCCAGTTTCACAGTATTGTATAATTGTTACCCGTTTTCCACATACCTTTCTGATTTCCTATGTTTCTATTCACAGGCCCACATGCATTTCCCAGTTTCGCAGTATTGTATAATTGTTACCCGTTTTCCACACACCTTTCTGATTTCCTATGTTTCTATTCACAGGCCCACATGCATTTCCCAGTTTCACAGTATTGTATTATTCTTACCTTCTTGCTCCATACCTTCCTTCTTTCCTATGTTTCTATTCACAGGCCCACATGCATTTCCCAGTTTCACAGTATTGTATAATTGTTACCCGTTTTCCACATACCTTTCTGATTTCCTATGTTTCTATTCACAGGCCCACATGCATTTCCCAGTTTCACAGTATTGTATAATTGTTACCCGTTTTCCACACACCTTTCTGATTTCCTATGTTTCTATTCACAGGCCCACATGCATTTCCCAGTTTCACAGTATTGTATAATTGTTACCCGTTTTCCACATACCTTTCTGATTTCCTATGTTTCTATTCACAGGCCCACATGCATTTCCCAGTTTCACAGTATTGTATAATTGTTACCCGTTTTCCACATACCTTTCTGATTTCCTATGTTTCTATTCACAGGCCCACATGCATTTCCCAGTTTCACAGTATTGTATAATTGTTACCCGTTTTCCACACACCTTTCTGATTTCCTATGTTTCTATTCACAGGCCCACATGCATTTCCCAGTTTCACAGTATTGTATTATTCTTACCTTCTTGCTCCATACCTTCCTTCTTTCCTGTGTTTCTATTCACAGGGCCACATGCATTTCCCAGTTTCACAGTATTGTATAATTGTTACCCGTTTTCCACACACCTTTCTGATTTCCTATGTTTCTATTCACAGGCCCACATGCATTTCCCAGTTTCACAGTATTGTATTATTCTTACCTTCTTGCTCCATACCTTCCTTCTTTCCTGTGTTTCTATTCACAGGGCCACATGCATTTCCCAGTTTCACAGTATTGTATGATTGTTACCCGTTTTCCACATACCTTCCTGCCTTCCTATGTTTCTATTCACACGCTTACACGCATTGCCTATACTCACAGCATTGTATCATTCTTTCCCGCTTGCCCCATACCCTCGTTCATACTATGTACCCATTCATACGCCGATATACCTACACTGGTGCCCACAGTACTGTGTCATTATCACTCAGGCATCCACAGAGGCTCGCGCGGGACCTCGTGTCATTATCTTCATTGTTGGAGGAGTGTGTTTGTCTGAAACAAGGGCGGCGTATGAGGTAAGTTTTTTTCTTTTAATTAGACTGTCACAATTTAAATCGACTTGTTTTTATGACTTAAGTCACAACTTTGTCTGTTTACTTTAAAGGTAACAGCCGCTAAGAAAGACTGGGAAGTTTTAATTGGTAAGAAACTAAACTCAACTTTTATTCTCACACTTAATACATGTTTTTCCTAAATATCCTTCAAGGTTATCGTTCCTTTATGTAGCTACCAATTTTATTTTCTCTAAAATACCTCCATTTTTCTGTAGCTGCAAAACTCTGTTACTTATGTACACCATGGTAGAGGTACAGTTACAGGCAGTATTTCGTTTTGAAATTGAAGATTTGAAACGCAGTTTTCCTAAAAACAATGCCTACAAACAATACCTAACACACAGGGCGTCAAATTGCGCCCAATACAGGCGCCCATGCGACTAAATTTTTCACTTCGGCGACCAAATCCTGAAAGATAGTCGCCAAATTGGCGACTAGAATTTCTAATCACATCTTACCTAGAGATCTAGTGCTAGTGATTGTTGAAGATTTGTAAAGATAAATCTACAGCAAAGTTCCTCATTAAACTCATTTCCAAAACGCAGGACATGTACGAACGTAAATCCACTGGACGCCATCGTGTATTTAGGTAACCTTTTACGTTGTATATGAACCATTCTAGTGTCCTCTTTGTAGAACGTGCAAATATCCGGTTCATTTTGCATCCCGTTTGACAACATGTCGACCGTGTGAGCTCATACACATAATGGCCACCAACTTTTAGGAATTGGCTACCACTTTAAGTGGCTACGGAAAAAAAAAAGTTAATTTTACGCCCTGACACAGGCTTGAACAAGATTGGAACCCGCAACCTGGCGGATACTTGTGCTGTGCTCTTTCGGCTGAGCTAAACCAGTCGTCTGCGCTGGGAACAGGTCAATAGTTGGATTTCTTCATGATTAACTTCCCCCTTTTTCATCTCTAGGTTCCACAAACATTATCACTCCCACAGACTTCCTTACCTCTTTGAAGGAACTCACTGGTTGAACGCGCTTCAGTGTATGGCGCAACTAAACAGGTTGTGTAGAATTAACCTTGACTTTATTTTACTTGAAACGTTGAAGAGATGGCCTTAGATTTTTTCAATCACTTCGGTCGAAGAACAAAACTAAACGATCACAGCTCACAACTCAAGGTAGGCACGTGCAACTGTTCGAGGAGGACTCGATTGGATTTGATTGATCGAGGGCCAACGAGCTTGACTGGGAAATTTATCACGGCATAAACTTAAGATTGCTTGTGGAGAGAGGGGCCATGAACAGTTTAAACGTGCGTTTATTAAGAGGTGCTTCTTTAGAGTGATTTCTTAATGTCTTTCCAATGACTTTGTAGTGCAAGTGCGTATTTTGTTTGTTGATTTTCTTGTTAGGTATCTATTGTGAAGCCTCACGTCTGATTCTTTTTAAAATGTAGTCTTCTGTCTGTCTATTGTAGGGGACCGTTCTTTTTTTACGAGAAGGGAAGGGCTAATGGGATTTGGGGGGGGGGTCATGCGAAAAAAACGGCTTTCGAGGGAGGCCATCCCCACAAAAAAATAGGGAAAGGGGGGGTTCACCTGAAATATTTTGAAATAGCATAGTGTTTAAGCAGAAGTCGTCATTCAAATCGCTGCTTCAAGGGGGTGAGGGGGGGGGGGGCATGTGAAAAATTTGCAAGCTGAGGCGGGGAGGTCACGTAATTTTTAAATGGTTCTTCCCGAATCGCACCAGACCCCCCTCCCTCGTAAAAAATGAACGGTCCCTGACCTGAACAAACAAGAACATGGACATGAACATACTTATTTTTCTTGGACAATTCTAACCAAGGGGGGAAAGGCGCAATGAGGTTATCCCTGTGTGAAGCGCCAACCCAAAGGTCAGACCACAACACCGGGAACTAGGTGCCCTACTCAGTGTGTGGGTTCTTTAACATCCCACTAAGTTATCATGAACAAGGATTGTGAGACGAGACCTACGGTTTATCATCCTTATCCGAGAACACTAGAAAGTCTTACCAATTACAGATGCCATTACAAAGGCAGCATGTAAATCTCTGATTATTAACAATTTGTCTATTTGATTTTTTTTACAGGATTCGGAGAGTCTCTTTTCGGCGAACTCTACAACACTGCAACAGATAACACTGGGTCAACTTCAAATGTACAACCCTCGGAATATAAGCATATTCCTTTTTTGTCAGCTCTGAAGGAGAACTGTGTGGCTCTATATATTTCTGTAAATACTTCGTTGTGCTTGAGAAATAAAATTCAGGTTTTAAGGCGGCGCTCCCGATATAAATGATAGATATTGTCATAACGTCGTTGTCCACAACTTTTTAACTTATTTTCAACTTAAGACTAACGATTTGAGCATCTGCGGAAAAAAAAAATTATATACATATATTAGCATTACAAACCAATTACCTTAACCAGACATAAACCTGCAGCGTCACTAACTCTCTTAAGGGTTTACATGCAAAATAAAGTACCTTACACAACCTCTGATTACACACTGAAACAACTGAGATGTGAAATCAAATTAAATAACAGATGTTTTGCCTTAAAACCAAAATTCCTAACCCTACCCCCGACAAAACAAAAGCACCAGCCCGACAAAGACAACATGGCAAGGTAGAACGGGGTATGAAGAATTCGTTGGCACCATCAAAACCGTTCTCCCCCATCAAACGAAAAACGCCTGCTAGGCCCAATTCCGGGCATTGCCCGATTTTAGGCAAAAAAGTTACCTTGAATTTTATAGGTACGTTCTTTAAGAAGCACCTATATATATAGATAGATAGATAGATAGATATAGATAGATAGATAGATAGATAGATAGATAGATAGATAGATATAGATAGATAGATAGATAGATATAGATAGATAGATAGATAGATAGATAGATAGATATAGATAGATAGATATAGATAGATAGATAGAGATAGATAGATAGATAGATAGATAGATAGATAGATAGATATATATATTTGGAAACGTAATTGAATATTTGACCTCGCAGTATTCGCGCCGTTCATGATCTCTCCGGCATTCGCGAGGCTACTGGTTCCCGCCCCAGGCTATCCTTTTTTCAGGCCACATGACAGTTGCCAATAATTGCGTAAACTAAGAGACCATGATATAAAGCTATAGCTACTCTGAGAATAAAGCCAAAAAATATTCGTTTCATTTTAACTTTCATCTCAAGAGTGTCTTTCTTATGCTGGTACCCACCTCCTTACGCTGTCTAACCACCTTACCTTCGCACTCACTACTCGAAGTAATTTCTCGCTCGGCTGTCATTGTTATTTGGGTAATCAAATGGTTACAAGTGCCTATTTATGCAAAATTTCCATCGAAATCATTTAAATTACTTGTTTATTATATACATTTATAATATAGCTACATTCTTACGCGCGCTCTGATTGGTCAAAAACCTATGTTTTATCAGAGTATAAAACATAGAAAAAGCGTGTGTTATTGTTTTTCGCCACATTACCTCCACTCGACAATTCTCTAAGAGATGGCGAAAAACATTTTCTTTGAAGAAATTCATGATAGAATTCTCTGCGAAGCAGCAGAAAGTTTTGAAGCTGAGAATAATAAAACAAATAAAGAAGAAGAAGCGAAAAAAAGTCGAGAATTTGGTATTAAATGGCGTCGGTTTGTCGATCTGTGTGCTTTGTTGTTTCTACTCGCGGCATGTAAAATCTATATCATAAAGAGAATAAAGAAGCCTAAGCCGTGTATTACACTGTGATTAAAACACTCCAGGCATTTGAGAACACTCCAGAAATGTAGAAAACACTCGTCTGCGTCTCGTGTTTTCTACATTTCACTCGTGTTCTCAAATGCCCGTCGTGCTTTATCACAGTGTAATACACGGCTTAGGCTTCTTTATTTGTTAAGCATTAATTGAATTTGAAATTTTTGCATTGTCGAGGGTTGAATGACATGCGCTCAGCCAATCAGTGTGATGATATTTTTGCATGTATATATACTGTTCGAGGTAATAATGGACATAAACATTTCAACAGGCTGATTGGCTGAGAGCACATCAACTAATCCCAAAGAATGTAGAAAGTTTAAACTGAAAGTAGAAAGTTGAGATTTAGCGCAGAAATTTGAAATAAAATTTTTGCATGTATATTATGTATAGGTAATCACATGATTTCGAGTGCAATTTGGGATAAATCAGCACGAGTAAATTTTTCAAAGGCTAACCAAATTGCACGAGCCCGTGATTACTTATTAATAATATACATGCAAAAATTTAATTTCAAATTTCTGCACTCAATTTCAACTTTTTGCATTGGGATTAATTGACGTGCTCTCAGCCAATGAGCATGCTGAAATTTTTGCATGTATATTATTAAAACAAGTTATCCAATGGTTTCAAGTGCAATTTTGTACAAATAAGCTTTCGTAAATTTTTGAAAGACAACATATTGCACTCGGCCTACAGGCTTGTTGGAATTTTTCCAGGCCTTGAAAAATTTGCATGGGCTTATTTATTCCAAATTGCACTCGAAACCATTTGATTCGCTCAACAAAAATTGCTTCGTGTAGGAGCCGCGAACCTTTGATTTCACTATTGTTGAAAGTGGTCCAATCAGGAAGTGCGGTTCACGACGCATAGACGCCTGACAGCTTTCTACTTTTCCGTGAGAAATTCAAGCGAAGCAACTGACCACATTTGATGAACACGTTGGTAAACGTAATCAGGGATCACAGTTGGAGTAGTAATATATGGCCGATTTTGGCACAATAAATTTTAAAAAAATCAAATTTAAAAAATTTAAAAAAATTTAAAAAAAATTTTAAAAAAATCAAATTTAAAAAATTTAAAAAAATCAAATTTAAAAAAAATTAAAAAAAATTTTAAAAAAATCAAATTTAAAAAAAATTTAAAAAAATTTAAAAAAATTTTAAAAAAATCAAATTTAAAAATCAAATTTAAAAAAAATTTAAAAAAAATTTAAAAAAATTTTAAAAAAATCAAATTTAAAAAAAATTAAAAAAAATTTAAAAAATTGTTGATTCTAGTGCAATTTTGATTTTCAGAAATTTTGTGTGAAAAATTTATCAAGGATTGCAGAAAAAAAATTGATAATATTAGTTTAAAAGAATATTTATATTATCAAAATGGAAAAGAAACAAAAATCAAATCTTGTAGAACAGCTAAAAAAAGCTATTGATGAAAATGGTGAAAGTTTAAAAAGATTGATAGTAAAAGAGCTAAATAAAATTATGAAAGAAAAAGGTAAAAAATTGGATAAAAATGAAATTATCGAAGAGTTGCGCAAAATTCCGGAAATTTCTACAGCTCTAGATAATATTTCAGAAACGCAAAGATTAATTATGGATGAACCAATACCAGAGATTAATATTCCCATTCTAAAACCTTCTAAACCTGAATCCCAACCAATCTCACTTAAAAATTTAGCAAGTAAAGTTGAAAAACCGATAAATAAAGAGATTAAAAAATTCACAGATTGGATTCTATCTTATGTTCCAAAACCTATCAAAAAGACCGCAAACAAACGAGTTGATGATTTGAAAAAAAAGGTTAATAGAATATTTACTTTAAAAAGGCTGGTTTCTAAAAAACTTATCACTCCAAAAGAAAAAGAAACAGCATTGAGAGGATATCTGAAAGCCTATAGAATAGATGGGAGAAAAAAATATGGTCCAAATACATTTTTAAATAAAATAAAACCAGAAGTTTTAGATCTAATTAATAAGAAAAAGAAACCGATTAAGGTGAAATTTATATTTACGTGTAAGTTTAAAAAAGAGAATCCTAATACTGGAAATTTTGATGAAACATCACCCCCATTTCATACTAAAAAACCGGAAATTATAACAGAGTCTACAGATTTTTCTGATTTATTCGATGTAATGACTGGTTATCAACTTGAAAAGGTTGAAAAGTTTCAAAATAAAGGTTCTGGTTGGATATTCGATCAAGTGGAATATTTTGATATTAACATAGATCCATATGAGCCTATTTCAGGAAGTTCATATATTCAATTACCATCAAAATTAGCAGAAAAAAAGGCTATTATAAACGTTAAAAATGAAAATGATCATGAATGTTTAAAGTGGGCAATAACTTCTTCAGCGTTTCCAAAAGAGAAAAATCCACAAAGAATAGATAAGCAAATGAGAGAGAACTCTGAAAAGCTTAACTGGAAAGGAATAGAGTTTCCCGCTAAATTGAAAGATATTGATAAGTTTGAAAAACAAAATACATACTATTCGATTAATGTACATGGATATAATAAAGATAAAGGTGAAATATATCCACTTAGAATAAGTAAGAAACAAAGCGGATATTTGATTGAATTACTTCTATTAATGAATGAAGAAGGAAATAGCCATTACTGTTGGATAAAGAATTTTAGTAGACTTGTTTCATCGCAAATAAATAATAAACAACACAAACGTGAATTTTGTCGAAGATGTTACAATTCATTTCCTACAAAAACTTCGCTAGAAAAACATCTCGAATATTGCGTCTCAAATGAAGAAGTAAAGATTAATATGCTAAAAGATGACGATGGAAATCCTTTGTATATTAAATTCAAGAATTATAATAGAAAAATGCGCGTACCATTTGTCGTATATGCGGACTTTGAATGCATTACAGAGAAAATATATACCTGCTATCCATATAAAAGTAAAAGCTATACTAATCAATACCAGAAACATAAACCATCAGGTTATTGTTATTTAATAAAGTTTTTTGATGAAAATTATGAAATAGTTATTAGACAATACACCGCTAAATCACCAGACGAGGATGTAGCGCAAATATTTGTAAATAGTTTAGAGTCGGATATTAGGAAAATTTACAATGATTTTAGATACAAAAAGAAAGTTAATATGACTGAAAACGATAAAATAAGGCACAACCTTGCAAAGCAATGCCATATTTGTGAAGATGAATTGGGAGAAGATAAGGTAATAGATCACTGTCACCTTACAGGAAAGTATAGAGGAGCGGCTCATAATAAATGCAACTTAAATTACAATATTCCAAAGTTTTTCCCAGTAATATTTCACAACCTATCAGGTTATGACGCCCATCTTTTTATCAAGAATCTTGGTTCAACAAAAGGTAATATAAACTGCATACCTAATAATGAGGAAAAGTATATTTCTTTCACAAAACAGATTGTGGTTGATACATTTAAAAATAAAGAAAATATTCAGGTTGAGGTTAAGCGTGATATTAGATTCATTGATTCATTTAAATTTATGCCAACAAGCCTAGATAAATTAGTAACTAATCTACCAAAAGAATATTTCAAAAACTTAAATATTTTCTATAAAGGCGAAGAATCAAAGTTATTGTTGAGAAAGGGGGTATTTCCATATGATTGGTTTGATGGATTTGATAAACTCAATGCATCTAAACTTCCACCAAAGGACGAATTTTATTCAAAACTAAACGATGAAGAAATAACAGAAGATAACTACCAACACGCTAAAAATGTATGGAAAACCTTCAATATGAAAACAATGAGAGAATATCATGATCTATATCTAAAGTCTGATGTATTACTTTTATCAGACGTATTCGAGAATTTTAGAGATGTTTGTCAAAATAATTATGGTTTAGATCCTGCTTGGTATTATACAGCGCCAGGACTAGCGTGGGATGCAACATTAAAGTTAACGAAAGTTAATTTAGAGTTACTGACCGACATCGATATGTTGCTTATGATTGAGAAAGGTATTCGAGGGGGCGTATCTATGATCTCTACTAGATATGGTAAAGCAAACAACCCATATATGGTTGAATATGATAAAAACCTACCCACAAAGTATATACAATATCTTGACGCCAATAATTTATATGGTGGAGGAATGAGTAAGCCATTACCTACTCATGGGTTTAGATGGATGCCTGATAAAGATCTTTCAGACTGGAAAAATATACCATGTATACTAGAGGTTGATTTAGAATACCCAAATCACCTGCATGATTTACATAATGATTATCCTCTAGCTCCAGAGAGACTTGTAGTTAATAAGGTGGAGAAATTAATCCCAAACCTAAACAATAAGGAAAAATATGTTGTTCATCATGAAACACTAAAACTTTATGAAAGTTTGGGATTAAAAATAACAAAGATTCATAGAGGTATTACATTTAATGAGTCTGCTTGGTTAAAACCTTACATTGATTTGAATACTAATCTAAGATCAAAAGCGAATAACGACTTTGAAAAAGATTTCTTCAAGTTAATGAATAACTCCGTATTTGGTAAAACAATGGAAAACATTAGAAATAGGGTAGACATTAGATTAGTTACAAATCAAAAAGATGCGAAAAAATTAATAACAAAACCTAACTATCAGCATCGTACTATCTTTTGTGAAAATCTTGTAGCAATACATATGAAGAAAACAAAGTTAGTATTCAATAAACCTGTTTATTTAGGCATGTGCATTCTGGATCTAAGTAAAACAATAATGTTTAAATTTCACTATAATTATATTAAACATAAATATGGGGAAAAGGCTAAATTGCTTTTTACAGATACGGATAGTCTGGCATATTTGATAGAAACAGAAGATTTCTACAAGGATATTAGTCCAGATGTGAGAGAAATGTTTGATACTTCTAATTATCCTAAAGTTCACCCATCCGGTATTGAAACTGGTGTGAATAAAAAAGTTATTAATATGTTTAAAGATGAGGCCGGAGGTAAGCAGATAATTGAATTTGTGGGATTGCGAGCCAAGCTTTATTCATACAGGATGGATGAAGGTGAAGAAGAAAAGAAATGTAAGGGAATGAAGAAGGCAGTAGTAAAAAAGACCATAAGCTTTGATAATTACAAGAATTGTTTATTAAATAAAAAGCCGCAAATGAGGCAGATGAATGTATTTAGAAGTCATTTGCATGATGTTTACACCGAAACTGTTAATAAAATTGCACTATCCGCCGATGATGATAAGAGAATCATTTGTGAGGATGGAATAAATACTTTTGCTCATGGACATTATATTTTCAAAACAGAATTAGGAGGTAATTCAGTATCATAGGGTATAACCTGTAATTCTTCCCTTACAAACCCACGTCTTGGGCCATCCAACAAATAATATAAAACCGGCTGATTAGGCGAAATCACACTTTTAGAAATATCATAAACTTTGATACTCCAAATTGGATCTGTGGCCCGTCTTTTTTCACCACCTTCAAGTTCTCCAGGAGAAAGTAAGTATCTAACTTTAACATAAGATGGTAATCTAACCTCATCAAGTCCCACCTCACGTTGATAATTTTTAGGTTCAATATCAACTTTTTTCTGTTTTATAGCATCATCAGGTTCTTTACCAGTTATTCTCGTTGGCGTATTATTCAAAGTTTTTATAATATCTGGTAATCGTTTCACCCATACTCTTGATCTTTCATCACTAATCATTTCTTGTGCGTATTGATGGCTGAATAATCTTTCACCTAATATTCTGTTTGCTCTTTCTACAAACGATTGAGCTCTATGATTTCCAGCTTCACTTCTTTGGATTTTTACATTATGGTAATTCATAAGTTTTGTAACCTCACCCATAAATTCTTTACCGGGATCAACCATTAATGTTTTGGGATATTTTAACTTCCTGGAATATATTTTTTCAAAAGAATTTGAAATTTCTCGACTTTCTTTTGAGGTTAATGGCTCAGCATCTTTGTATCTCGAGGCAACATCAACCACAACTAATGCGTATTTATATGTTTTTCTTCCAAATCTATCATGCGGTAAAAATAATAAATCCGCTTGGTGAATCTGATTTGGTTTATCCACGGTCCAATGAGGCCTAGGGATATATTTTGGTGCTGGTAGATATATTTGCCATATTGCCTGTTTTTCAAGCCATTTTTTAGCCTCATCTTCACTTACTTTTGATTTTTCAGCTAATTTATTAATCGCAGAATATCCTTTCCAATATCCATCAGTTGAATAATATATTTTCGATAAAGTAGAAATCATTTAAAGATTACCCCGCACTTCCTTAAAATAAATATGACAAACGTATCTGAAAAAATTAACCCAAACAGGATTCCAAGAGAGCCCCTCGGTTTGAAATCGGAATCAACATTGCATAGAATTACGCTAAACCCATCATCAGCTAATCCGGGAGAAACACTATATATAAATATTCCTAAACTTTCTGAAAATTTAGTGATTGTGCCAGGAAGTGTATCTCTAGTATTTAACTTGACTGTTGAAGGGCATGAAGATAACACCCTAGTGAATAATGTAGGTAGTAACCTTGTATCCAGACTCAAGGTTCTTTTTGGAGGTGAAACACTACAGGATACTCAAAGATACGATATATTTCAAACATATCATGACTTATTCTTAACAGAGGAAGAACGGGAGGATAGATTAAAACAAGGTATTTCTTCTGAAAACATGAGGAAGCTACGTACAAATGCGGGTGATAAGGTAGACACAGATGCAAAAGAAGTAACTCTTGCAGTAGTACACAACACCAAGTATAATATCCCACTAAACCATCCTATTCTAAACGACCATGGAGTTTTCTACCCAAAGGCATTAGATCATCAAATAATCTTTGAGATTACACTAGCTCCAGTAAACGATATTGTCGTTTATTCTGATAATACAAAGACTCCAACTTACAAAATCACAAACCTCGAGTTGGAATATTCTTGTATATCAAGCGAATACTTAGCTCGTGAGGCACAAGCAGCCTATCAGGTTGGAAAGGGGTTCTTTTATGAGAATGTAACTCTACACAAAACTTTCATAATATCCAGGCCTACAGACAGCGTTATAAACCAGCATATTAATCTACCTAGAAGGTCAATTACGGGTATATTATGTTTGTTTACATTGCCATACGTTGGAGGAGCACGTAACTCTGAATTTTTTTTCAATCCTGGTATCACCTCAATCAATATCGATGTTAATGGTGTGCCAAATCGTTTCTACTCTAAGGGAATGGTACCTTCAGACCTATGGGAGTCGATAAAGAAACGTTTCGGCGGTTCCTCCCGATGGTCGATAAAGGAAAAGGATTTTTATGGTAAAAAGTTTGCTCTGTGGTTAGATTTGAGAACTCACCCAGATAATGATATTCATGGAGGGGGTCTAGCCTTAAACAATGCACAAGATGGTGTAAAAATAGAACTGAAGAGAAAAGTTAGTGGGTCTGGTATTATGACTTGTTACATGTTTGTGGTAGCCGATGCATTAATGGAAGTTATGAATTCAAACTTAAGATCTATAATGTATTAGTTAAAATATGGAAGAATTAAGAGATAAAATTCCTTTTCATTGCATTATAACTGGCCCAACAAATTGTGGAAAGACAAAGTACATAATTGATCAACTCCGAGGCCCGTTCCGAAAAGTGTTTGAATTCATTGTTTTAATATGCCCAACTTATGCTAAAAATAAAACCTATCATAATTTTGCTAGAGGAGATAAGAGATTCTATGTATTATCGCCTGATTCAAGTAACATTGATGAGATTAATGAATTGTTAAATGATTGCCAAACTTTGTTCTCTGGAACAAATACATTAATAATTTTAGATGATTGTGCTGTTTCTAATGATTTGAAAAAACGATCAAACAAGTTTATTGATTTAGCATTCTCTGGAAGACATCATGGATTATCAATGTGGGTTCTAACTCAGCAATTAACGTCGATAGCAAAACCATTCCGCGAAAATGTGGCCTGCGTTGTTACTTTCCATAACCCATCGCAAAAAGGTATGAAGATGTTTTTCGAAGATTATGGTGGTGATTTAGAACCTGAAACTAGTAAAAAGTTTGTTCAATTATTAAAAACTGAAAAATATTCTAGGCTTTGTTTATGTTTACGACACCCATTTAATTGCTATTTGGAAGTTCCAAACGGAGCGTAGCGAAGTGCGGAACTCGACCAAAGGGAGCAGCCTGAAGTTATAAATTTAAAGACCTGACTGTAGGTAAGAAAATTGTAAAATGACAGAAGTTGAATATTATATTGAAGAAGAAAAGACTGAGGTAAAAGATAATTATAATAATGAAGTTGAGATAAAACAAGAATCGCTAGCCATTCTAGCAGCTCTTGGAACTACAAAGGAATATTTAGGGGTTGATATGAGTCTTGGTGATATAAAAAAATTATCGGTAAAAGACATTGAAAAATATTATAATCGATATCAGGCAGTATTAGGTAAGAAAATTAATGGTGGGTTGGTAGATTCATCTCTTCAATTAGTTTCTAAAGTTATTTCCTACATGGTTCCTGTGGATGATATAGAAGCTCTTTGTGTTGATTTGAAGAATGATGACTTGGTTAATCGCGAACTGACAAACATTGTAGGTCTATTAGCATTGAAAGCAGGAAGGTTGACAGCACTTGCTAGCGGGTTATTCCAGGTTGCTAAACATGTTAAAATAGGCAAAATACAACAAGTTACAAGGACAATTACAGATAATTCTAACACAGCTGAGCAGTCTACTGAACACAACGTAATACAAAAATAAATAATGTTGTTAGAATATAAAAAAGATATGGAAATTGAAAATCGCAAAGCTTTAAAACTTATTGCAGATGTTAAAAGGATGATTGATAATAAAAACCAAAAATTTAAAGAAATTATAAAAGAACAAATACGCAGGGATGAAATAAAAACTTATCCAGATACTGATTTGATTCGCGATCCTAAAGGAATCTAAAGATTCTTTACTTTGTGAAATAAAATAATAATGTCTGACCAAAATGAACGAAGTGAAGGAGGAACAGAAGTTGTTGAGCAAATTACAATGGATCCAGCACCTGAAAAGAAAGATCCTAAAAAGAAAGAGAAAGATCCTAAAAAGGTTGCGGCTGGTAAGAAACTAGCAGAACGCAATAAAAAAGCTAGAGAAGCATTAGCTAGGGAAATGAAACGTGAAAAAGAACAAGAGGAGATTAAAAATGAAGAGAGTGAACCTAAAGCATGGATTCCGGGGCTATCTTTTACAACTGTATTATCTATTGTAGGAATAGGGTTTACAGCATTTGATATGTTTATGAGATATTATAATAAAACCCCGAAGGAACCTGAAAATATTCCCATACAACCCCCACAACCTCTTAAAATCGGAATGATATAATTAGAAAATTATTTTTTACTACAAAACATTAAAAGGATCTAAAGATTTCTTGCTGATGTAGTAAAAAATCATGTCGACTGAAAACAAACTTGTGAAAACTGTTACTGATTCAGCAGTACTTATTGGATTAGCAGCTTTAGTTGGATATGTAGCTAAAAGGGCCATGAGAGAATCATTTATGAACGACCCATCCTCAAGTATTACAAATTATGCTAAATGGGTGGTTGTATTGTCGGGCAGTATGTACCTAAAAACATATTTAGAGGATCAAAAGATTTTACCAAATTAAACATGGCAACAATAGCAATGATGTTTGGAGGAGCTATTTTGAATGCAACCGCCTTTGTTGGTGGATCATATCTTGCAAAATATCTTTCTGGTGATAAAACAGATGCAGAACGAATAAGACACGATAAGGCATTAGAAAAATATCAAAAAGATTACGCTGAATATCAGGAAAATAGACAGAAACTAATTGATTGGGAAATGAAGAAAAAGGATGATAAATATCAAGCATCAAAAAATCTTTCAAAAACGGATGAAGCTTTGAAATTATATAGCCAAATGCATGAACCAAAATTTGCGGATTATTATAGACCCAGTGAAAATCAAAAGATGGGTGAGATGGTATATGTAGGTGGTGGTATGTTGGCATTGGGTTATATGGCTAGTAAATTCTTTTAGTTAATTGCGTGCCCAGTTTTCTTCCTGGCCTAAAGGGTCTAAAGATTTCTTACTGATGAGTAAAAAATTATGGCAGAAGGAGGAGAATTACCAGAAGATTTAGATCCAACTGGACTAAATGATCCAAAAGATGATGATGATAATAATGTGGCAATTGATTTACAAACAATTACATCCACATCTTATGAAAATCCCAATTATGATCAAGAAGAAGAAGAAACTTCATTTGGTGGTGAAAAAGACCCCTTGTTAGTATCTAAGATTGAAGAACAAGAAAAAGCTGAAGATGAAATTAAAATTATATATCCGCGCGCAAAATTTAAAAGTTTTATAACATTTTTAAAAGATATAGGAAAAGGAATAAAAGTCCCAACTATTTCATTAAATAGAAGGGGGGCGGCTGAATATTCTCTTATTGATGGTGAATTTCAAAATTTAAAAACCAAAAGTAAAAAACTTCCCGATCAATTAAAAAATGCTTTAGGCGCAAGAGCAGAAGAAATTGAGGAAGATAATGATCTTGAGATCACTAAGATAAAAGAATCACAAAACAAAAAGAAGGAGGAGAGAAAATTCCTTGCTGATAAACCGCTGAAGACCCCAGAGGAGAGTAGTCGAATAGAGGCTCTAGATAGAGAAATTTCCGAGGATGATAACGAAATAGCTAACAGGGAGAGTGAGACTGAGCAAATCAAGGAACGAATGTCATTGCGCGATCGTGTAAAGGTTATATTCAAAAAGTATGGTTTTACGGTTTTTGCTGTTGTAAGCGCTGTTGGAGTTATAATTGGAGTCATAGTTTCTAATCTTTCTAAAGGACTAACCACATTAGGTAAAGGTGTTGGTAGTGGGTTTAAAGCTATTGGTAAGAAACTAGGTGAAATATTACCTGGAATGGTTGGAGCGATTGTAAGCTTTCTTTTCAAAACCGCAGGTGAGGTTATTGGATTTTTAGGTAAGAATGCTTGGCTTTTGATAATGGCGGTGGTTCTATATTTTGTGGAAAGGGTAAAGAAGAGTAGATAACAAACCTGGTCGTATCTATTTAAAGATATCATGTTGATCAGTAAAATACAATATGGACGAGTATAATAAAATTTATCCTAATGCGCCTGTTAATTCAGACCCGAGTTCCTCATTTCAGACTGTTAATTTCAGACTACAAAAGTCATGCGAAGTACTAAAAAATCTTGAGAAGGAAATTAAACATTACGAAGATGTTAGAAAAAAGTATAATCGTGCGAGAGGTATATTTACAAAAATAAGTGTTAGTAGTGGAGTGATTTCAGTTATCCTATCTGCAAGTGGGCTTGGAACCTCCCTTACTGGGTTTGGTGCTGTTGTTGGTATCCCATTAGGCGCAGTGGGAGGAATTTGTGGGGTAATATCGGTTGTATTCGGTTCAGCTTCTAAAAAACTTTCACATAAGGTTAGTAAACATGAACAGACAGTTTCTTTAGCAAAAGCAAAAGTAAACACTATTCACGACTTGGTTTCAAAGGCTCTAAAAGATAACGTCATATCCGACCAAGAATTTTCTCTAATTTTATCAGAGGTGGATAAGTTTGAAAAACTAAAACTCGAAATCCGACAGAAAAACAGGAAAGATGGGGAAAAAAACTTAAATATGAATCAGATAAGAACAGAGGTTCGAGCGGAAATTATAAAGGAGTTAGCCGGTCCCGAACTTGGAAATTTTCATATGAGAGAACGCCAGTAGGATGGAATTGTTATGCTGGTATTAGAAAAGAGGTGATTTAAAAGCAACATGTTATGAACAAAAAATGTCATTATTCAATGATTTCAGAAATAAATATCCAAAGGCTGATCAAAGTCAATTTGAAGTTGTATCTGATTCATATGGAGGATATATTAAATGGAAATATAATGGGATTACTATCATGTCTAATGATGATCCTACTGGAAAAACATGGATTGATAATATTTCGCCTCGTTTGAAAAAACTTTTATGGAAAGATTTAGGCTTGGGATCAATTGAAGTTAGTTCTTTTCCAAAAAGTTTATCCATAACCAACCAATCTTATCCAATACCTGCTATTAAATTTGATGACTTTACAACTGATATAACAAAAATGCTAACCTATCTTGATATATACGTTTCAAATACGAAGAAATTCACAGCAAAGATGAGAAACATATTTACATCTCAAGTTTTAACATTCAAATCTGGAAAACAGAGTAAAAAGTGGTTGAACGCCCCTGATATTAATTATTGGCCTCAACAACTTAACTTTGCAGTTTGGTGTGCAACATCTGGTTGCGGTATAAGCCCTTTTGAGAGCCTAAATTTTCCTAAAGTAGTGAGTAGCTTCATAAAATTTCACATATATTTCACAATAAGGAGGATATTATATGAATTGAAACTACCTTTGCCTGATGAGCAACCTTTTGTAATAAACAACAATCCCTATAGTAAAGTAGCATATCAACGATTGTGTGCAGAATTTGGAATTGCCAATAATTCCGATTTTAGATGGAAAGGGGGTAGAAACGGCGGATTGGGAGATATATTCCTTGATTATGGCGCAGGCTATCGTGGAAAAGGAGGGGGATATCAAAATGTACATATTGTGCGGAATTATGATGTTGAAGCGGATCAATGGCCCGGCGAAGGTAATAAATTCGCTGATGAAGGCGGTAAGAAAGAAAAAGGTAATTTAATTTCATTTATCCGTAATAATGACTTTGCTGATTACAAATATGCTTGGTTTATCCCAACAAGCGGACATGGACTCACTAAAGCTGGACTTGGTAGATTGAATCGGTCCGCTGAAGCTTTTGTTTACTGCATATTGGGCTCACAAGTTAACACAAGAAATTCAATTTATGGTAATGGCGGCGGAGCAATCGAAACGCAACAAGAATTCTTAGCTTTATTTGAAAGTAGTGTGATCGAGAATGACATTTCTAGTTCGATTCAAAGATATCAATTAGCTGTACAAGAAGCGAAATTAAGGCTTGATTTAGCTATTGCACCTGGTGTTTGGTTGATGCCAAGTAATATGATAATCAATACTGAAAGCGTGACAGGTTTTAACAACAAACTTATGAAAGCGAGTAATGATATGAATTTTGGCGTGAACAATTCACTAAACACTGAAGAAAAACATGTAGGAATAAGTCATAACTTAGGATCTTCAAAGTTAAAGTTACCTCATAGAACTGAAACGAAACCAAAAACCTCAACGAAAACAGACTCAACTAAACAAGAAATCCGCAGTACCAGCTCCACTGAAAATAATATTGACTCAACGCAGCATGAAAAGAATATATTAGCATTGACAGTTTTTGCGGGTGGATTAGCGTGGTTTATATTTCGATAATCACGAGAGCACATCCGGGGCAGCTGGCTATTTCACGCGGTCACTAATTTGCATACAATCGCTGTTCACGTGGAGAACAATAGATTGCATACCAGAGCTCCCTAACAACCGGAGAACCTGAAAGTAGATTTCATTTTTGAATCTACGGCCGGAGGGTCGTAGATTCTATGTCATCGAGCGTGTCCGTTAACCAAAAACGCGTAACAAAAGAATATTCGTACTTAATCAAATTTCGGAAATGCGAAGATCGCTTCCCGATTAATGACCGAATGTGCGATTGAGAGGAACAAAACTGTGATTGATTTGACGGTAGAGTTTCGTTAGTACTCGTTAGTCAAACCTGTCAATGTTCGGAAGAGGGAGTTGGTTGCAAAACATTCAAGGAGTATCTCGGAAGGAACTGAAGGAGGATTGCGGTGTTTTGATGAGTAGAGTTCGCCTTGTTGTAAGCTGAGTTTGTTCAATTTGCCTTTTACAGCTAGGGATAGCTTTAAGTGGATGTGTTTTAAGAAAGTTTATTTCAGTTCTTGTGTATCTGTACGAGGAATCGCCATAAAATCGACGAGTAGATTAGCAAGTGACCATGGCGGGCAGTCTTTGCTGCGTAGAGCGATGTCGAGTATGTTTAGCAAATATCCATCTTTGCTTTTTGAAATATTGTTAAGGAATGTACAACAGCATCTACAATCAGGGCAGCTACATCCTCTGCCGACTTCAAATGGCGCAGAAATCACGACTTTACTGTTCGTGGGACTTCATTCCTCTCAAGTAATCTCGAATCTCTATCGAGGGATTATTCAACCCTTTCGAGGGATTGTTCAGCCCTTTCCAGGGATTGTTCAGCCCTTTCCAGGGATTATTCAGCCCTTTCAAGGGATTATTCAACCCTTTCGAGGGAGCACGCATCCCATGCGAAGAATTACATGTACATGTATGCAGAATACGGTATGTTGTCAGCGCACAACGCAGTCGATTCCACCGCGATTACATGAGCGCTCCTCTTACAGAGTATTGACTCTCCTAGTAGAGTGGAAACAAAAAACTTTATTTAACGAAATCATGACCATGGAAAACACATCCACAGAAGCTATGCCTGGGCAATACGTAACTTATAGTACTTTTTCTGCAAATGGTCGGAGTGGAAGACAATCTTTCCGGTGTTTACACCTAAATAAGGCAAGGTAGATGTAAGCGTGTAGTTACTGCATGCAGGAAAAGAGACAGAGAACCATCTAGATTACCATGTAAAGTTTCAAAGTTAGTTAAACGCAGAAAACCAAGAGTCAGAATTAAACATATCTTGAAGAAAAGTGTTCCCGTTTCATCTGTTTTATTAAGTGTGGCTACCAGTGGTAAACTGTGGATTGTTGAGCTTGCTCATAAACAAGAGTCATTTTTTACTCGATATTTTTTAAGGAAATTCGAACAACGAAAGTGTTTGACTTCTGAGAGGAATTATAGATGTTATCCAGAATTTTCAAAATGTTTGATAATAACAACTACCTCTTGTCAGAAAAGGAGCTTTTGTTATCGGGAGACATTGAATTAAACCCAGGGTCCTGCAGAGATTCCTATTCTACTTAACACACGGTTAATAAGACATGGATTAATACCTCTTGATGTTGGTGGAAGTGGTGGTTGTTTTTTAGATCTGTTTCACATCAGTTGTATGGGAACTGCAGTCATCATTTAGAAATTAGAACTGCAGGTGTTGAGTACTTAAGAGCAAATCCTGAGAGGTTTATTGAAAGCTATGGCTGTAATATTTAAGCAGTATGTCCATGACTCAAACTTGAGCTGATAACATCATTATACAGGCAGTAGCTGACTCAATGAATTTAAATATTCGTATAATAGAATCTAGTAAAAATTTTGCTGAAATCACTGTAATTCGTGGAGCAAGTTCTTTGTCACATGAAAGATCCATATATGTTGGACATATAGGTGAGCTGCATTATGTTTCTACTTTACCAGCTGGTCAACAAACAATTGAAAATCAAATGGTGCATGAGAGTTCTCATGTAAGCACCATGTTTAACTGTGCTGCACATTATTCTGAAAGTGATGGGAAAAACCATAATGCATATATGAAAGAGTATAGGTTGAAAAGAAAGTTAGACAAAGGTGACCAACAAAACAATAAAAGTGCAGATAAAAAGAAACATGAATATATGAAAGAGTACATGAAACAATATAGAGCAGAGAAGGTGTCAGGTGCAACAAACGAGCTATATAATAACTGCAAGAAAAATTACAGAGCAGTTAAAAAATTGCAAATTTGTGACATGGAATTCCATATAGCAAAGTTCCATGAAGCAGTCTCAAAGGGTCCACTCTACATATGTA
Source organism: Ricordea florida (assembly GCA_949710005.1). NCBI lineage: Eukaryota > Metazoa > Cnidaria > Anthozoa > Corallimorpharia > Ricordeidae > Ricordea > Ricordea florida. The sequence goes on along the minus strand of OX453281.1, from coordinate 26,616,842 downwards.
GTTGTTGTGATCAATTGTGGTATAAGCATAGTGTAGTTCATGCTGATACATTTAAAAAGGTTAAACCTGAAATTTGTTTAAACATCTTGGTGGTAAAGTAAGTGTTGATGGTATAGAATGGCTTTGTAAGTCATGCAAAAAGTTCTTGAGTAAAGACAAAATTCCAGCATGTGCTGTTGTCAATGGCATGGTATTTCCACAAAAACCATCTTTCTTTGATCTCAATGAACTAGAATGCAGATTATTAGCTCCAAGAATTGCTTTTCAAAAACTTATGCAAGCACCAAGGGGAAAACAGCTCAAAATCCATGGTAGTATTGTTCAGAGCTGAGAAGATCTGATAGGAGAGCTGCCATGAATGTTGAAAATATTTTTTTTAAAGCCAAAAAGTTACAAATGAAAATTCTTTTGGGAAAGTCAAATGTTTCTCTTTGAAAATGCAAGAATAGAAAGAATGATTCTTTGCGGGCAGGAAATTTGAAGCAAGAAGGAGCACTAGAAAGATTGATACACCACGATGAAGGTTTTAAATTCTTAAGAGCTTTGAGAGGATCACCTCCCTATTTTGAGAAAGCCAAAAAAGATCTGTGTGCAATGATCAGGCAATTAGGTCCAGCTTCATTGTTTTGTAGTTTCTCATCTGTAGAAACACAATGGATGCATCTTCTAAGAATACTTGGGCAACTTGTTGATCAAAAGGAATACTCTGATGGTGAAATAGAGAACCTAAACTGGGATGAAAAGTGTAGACTAATTCAAACTGATCCAGTAACATGTGCTAGACATTTTGACTACCAGATAAGTCAATTTCTTGGACAATTTCTATTAAGAGGTGCTGAACCATTAGGAAAAATTTCAGACTGGTTTTACAGAGTTGAATACCAACAAAGAGGTTCCCCTCACATTCACATGTTGATATGGTTAGAAAATTCGCCCACTTTCAGAGAAGATAGTGATGAAGAGGTAACATTATTTATTGAAAAAATAATCACTTGCAAAAAGCCAGAAAGTGATGCTGATCTTTTAAAATTGGTTAACAGGCAAATCCATAGACATTCTCATACATGTCACAAGAAATGGAGAAATGCTTGTAGATTCAATTACCCACAACCTCCAATGAAGGAGACAACAATTCTCTATCCTCTAGATAAAGACATTGCCCAAAGTCAAAGAGGGTTGTATGTCGATACATGGAAAAATATAAAACAGTATTTAAATGATATGAAGGAAGGGCTAGATATCACTTTTAACAAGTTGTTGTCAAATTTGAATATCACTGAAGACATTTATATTCCCGCCATACAGTCATCATTAAATACCCCAACTGTTTTCTTGAAACGAAGTCCAAATGAGTTGAGGATTAATAACTACAATCCTGCTTGCATGAAGGCATGGAGAGCAAATATGGATATACAGTTTTTGTTAGATGTATATGGTTGTGCTGTCTATATGGCGAATTATATTTCAAACACAGTGGGATGAGTGATCTTCTACGTCAAGCTTGTGTCGAGGCAAGAAAACAAAATTCAACAATTAAGCAGCAAGTAAGGGATATTGGCAGTACGTTTTTAAATAATGTTGAAATTAGTGCCCAAGAGGCAGTTTATATCATATTACAGCTTCCCATGCGAAAGGCATCTCGCCAGATTGTTTTTATAAATACCTCTCCCAAGGATGAGCGTGTAGAGGTATTAAAGCCAGTAAGTTATATTAACGAGCTTGATGATGACTCTGAGGATATTTTTGCCTCTGGCTTGATAAAAAGATATGCAAAACGTCCAGCTAGTCTGGAAAATCTAACACTAGCAGACTGGGCCGCATGGTATGACTCAAGTGGAAGCTATGTGAGACAATCAAATGAGGTAGACACTGATAACCTTTCATTAGAAACAGCTGCTGATGATGTAAATGATGACGATATTGAGGCTTCTTCTTATTGTGTTTCCAACAAGTTAGTGTTCTCTGAGAAAAACTGTCTGTTCACTTTAACTTACACTTGTTCAATAAAAGTTCATTATTTCATGCCCGACTCGTACTTCATCAAGTTACCAGTACCATTAACGAAGCTACAGTCCTACAGTGAAGTACTTTCACTCAAAACATAGTCCAGTCATGCCAATCACTTGCCTCACTGAATCTCCTAAACATTCCTTGAGGTGAAACTACTTATGGCCGTAGATTCATGTGCTCATGGAGCACCTATTTTTTACTCTAGCGCTCTAAATTACTAGGGAAGTGTGGAATGTTGACGTCATAGGGTTATAAAAGCCAAGTACCTGCTAAATATCTTTGGGGTATATAAATTTAAAGACCAGCTTCGCTGAAAACAAAATGTTAAGCATAACAATGTATGAGGCAGAAACTAGGATTTATTTAGATCCTCCTCTTAAAAATCTTCGGGAGATACAACTATTGGATTGTAATATACAAACCAAACGATTGATTAATTTTAAGGATAAACAGATAATATTAAATGATAAGAATCAAGCCGTCATAATAATTCAGCCCGGTACCTATTCGCTTCGTAATATTCAATCAATATTTCTTAATGATCCTGATGTGGAAAAGATAACAATAATTGAGACTGATACTGTTGACTATCTTTATTCCAATAAAAATTTTAAAGTTAAACTTACGAGAGGTTTGGGGTTTGGTTTAGGCGTTCCTGATGTCATAAATCCGGGTAAATTATACCCCATAAATATTCAGATTAAGGAGCCGCTGAGACTTATGTGCAGCATAGTGGATAATAAGTTTTCATATATGAATAAAAACAAAAATGGAGAACTTGTGAAACTCTCCCCATCACAACTACTTGCAAACATACCCTCAAAGGATTATCCAACAATTCCAGTTCGAAAATATGATACTCTAATAAACCACTTTGATTTAACCATATTAGGCAATGAATGGGAAAAACTTGATCTTAAGGGATCTCCCATAACTTTTAGTTTAAGATTTAGTTAATTTTTGTTATATAACCATTTGTTCGGTTATACAACATAATTATATAAGATTATTTACTTTATGACCATCTTTCTTCCAAATCTAAATATCTACTTAGCCTCTATACTTCAGCAAATATTTCATCATGTAATTTTTATGTTTTAACTTATCACTATCTATTCTTATTCCAACCACTATTGAATCAAAAATAATATAATTAAATTATTTTATTTTATGGTTTTCGTTTCTAAACTAATATTTTTTTTTATTCTACATTCCTTACAGGAAGCTTTTTGTTTTCCATGTTCACATATTTGCGGCCCGCCGCATTCTTTACATCTATACTTATATTTATTATGTTCACATATTTGCGACCCTCCGCATTCTTTACATCTATACTTAATTCTATCATGATCACATATTTGAGACCCTCCACACTCTTTACAAAACGCTTTAATTTTTTTATGTTTGCATATCTGGTTGCCGCCACACTCTTTACAATAATCCTTAAATCTGGTGTGTTTGCATATTTTAGAACCATGACACTCTTTACATTGTTGTTTTTGTTTATTATGTTTGCATATTTGTGACCCCCCGCACTTTTTACAAACACATCTTTGCTTATTGTGTTCACATATTTGAGACCCTCCACACTTTTTACAGTTCGGCTTATATAGTTCGTGTTCACATATTTGAGACCCTCCACACTTTTTACAGTGATATTTATACCTTCCATGAATACAGTAATAAAAATAATGTTTTTTAATTTTTTTTTCATTATAAACATTATTTTTTATAGTTTTTGCGTCCTCTTTTTCATATTTTTTTTCTTGCGTTTCTGAAATATTATCTAGAGCTGTAGAAATTTCCGGAATTTTGCGCAACTCTTCGATAATTTCATTTTTATCCAATTTTTTACCTTTTTCTTTCATAATTTTATTTAGCTCTTTTACTATCAATCTTTTTAAACTTTCACCATTTTCATCAATAGCTTTTTTTAGCTGTTCTACAAGATTTGATTTTTGTTTCTTTTCCATTTTGATAATATAAATATTCTTTTAAACTAATATTATCAATTTTTTTTCTGCAATCCTTGATAAATTTTTCACACAAAATTTCTGAAAATCAAAATTGCACTAGAATCAACAATTTTTTAAATTTTTTTTAATTTTTTTTAAATTTGATTTTTTTAAATTTTTTTTAAATTTGATTTTTAAATTTGATTTTTTTAAAATTTTTTTAAATTTTTTTAAATTTTTTTTAAATTTGATTTTTTTAAAATTTTTTTAAATTTTTTTAAATTTTTTTTTAAATTTTTTAAATTTGATTTTTTTTAAATTTTTTTTAAATTTTTTTTAAATTTTTTTAAATTTTTTAAATTTGATTTTTTTAAAATTTTTTTTAATTTTTTTTAAATTTGATTTTTTTAAATTTTTTAAATTTGATTTTTTTAAAATTTTTTTTAAATTTTTTTAAATTTTTTAAATTTGATTTTTTTAAAATTTATTGTGCCAAAATCGGCCATATATTACTACTGTTGGATATGTTTAGTGTGAATAGCATATCCTTAGTGCGTTTCTCAAATGAGCAAAACCTCACTGCGCTGTAGTTATACTGATTAGTTCGTCTAGATGAGTTGTAATGTAATAGTTCTGTGTTTGTATTTGTCTGCCGCTCAATTATCAGCAACAAGAACCGCTCACTTAGTCTTTATAATTGATTTATGTTAATGCTAGGGCGTAGTCGAGTGTTGGTGGTAATCCATGCATATCATCCTATTAAAATCGTGTGAATATTCGCCCGTGTATTCTAAATCGCCATAACGTTTCTCACGATGGCTGCGGGAACGTTGTTCGAAGAGCTTGAATATTATGAGCAAGATTTAGTTGATCTGTCCATTGCTGCCCCAGATTGCGATATGCTGAGAAGATGTAAAGAAGACATGGAATTGGGAACAATGCACTGTCTGGTATTTGACAATTACTTGACTTTAATTGTTTACGATACAAAAAATGACCAACGAAGAATTTGAATTTCCAAAAAGTAATAGGCTACATATTCGTGAGAAAGCCAGTTGCACAAAGTGGACGTTTTTACATGAATTCTCGGTGTACACTGCCTTCTTAGAACGGTAAACAGGTTTTTTTTATCTTGGATAATCTAATCTCATTACGGTAGAATGGCAGCTGAAATAATTTTCTGTAAAATAATGACGTTCATTCTAGTGAACAATATAATGCTCTTAAAAGAGAACTCGACGCGGAGACAATTCACACATTTAGCAGTTTGCTGTATTACAGAGCATTTTATTCTGTTGTGCACATCGGAAATATTTTTGACGGAGTGGTTGATTTTAAGTTAAATATAATTAAACGATAATTTGTATTGGACAAGCTTTGAAGTTGTACTTAAGTTTCTCTTAATGGAAACTTTGAACTTTCATTGAAAATTATGTGAAATTTTGTCTGTTCTTTTAAAAAATAAGAAATTTTATGGGTAGTGTTGCTAGGCTATATCGACATGATGAGAAGTGATCAATATGTTCAGGCTCCTCTCACATATACCAGGCAGTTGTCTAGTTTTGGTAGACAGAGTATGAAATTAAGGAAAATTAGGGATATTTTTAATTGAAGGTTGCTCAAGCAATTTAACACCAAATTCTATCTTATAACTTCCAAGGAACCATGTCGCACTCATTAAGGAGAACTACTTTGCTGATCATCAGACAGTGAAATGGCTAAAATATCTATTTATAGGAATTTTACTGTAGTTCTTCTTTCAAGGTAACTGAGGCCTGGGAAGGCATTTTCCAATATGGAACAAGACAAGGACATTTAGAGTTGCGTCAGAATCTGGCTTCTTTCTTGAGTGAGAATTATGGCCATGAAGTATCAAGGTTATAGATTGATGATTAATAAATAAATAATGACTAGCTAATGACAATTGCTAGACTTCAAGTCACTCTTAATAATAAAATTACCTAGTTTATCCCGATTGATGTTGAACATGAATAATCATTGTTCAAGTCTTTGGGAAGGGCTAAGAGAAGTAGCAGTACTCCTGGGTTCTCTATGCTACAGAAACTAAGGGGATTTGTGGTCCATGCACTCAAAAAGAAAGCTTGCTGGTAACTGCGAATAGCTTGCATCAAAAGAAGCAAGACTACCAACAGTAGGATTGTTATGTACACTTTGCCCGTAGTATGAATAACTTGTTACCTAGTACTTGTTACTGAGCAGTGATTTCAGTAGAAGGTAGAAGACATTGGAGTCTAACTTTTTTATATATCAGTTTAACAAATTATGCTGACTACTTGATGAGTCAAACATTCTCATGTTACCCCTGCTTTGACCTTTTCTACATATACAATATGTCTGTAAGTAAACATGTTCAGCCTGTTGTTGATTGGTGTATACAGTAAACATTTTCGGATCATGTGTACTATAGGTGGACTCGGTCGATATATCGCCGATATGTCGGTCGATAGTCGACTGACAGTCGACCGATAGTCGAACTTCAGTCGACGGATCGTAGACCGATAGTCGCCCGATAGTCGATCGATATATCGGCCGATTAGTCAGGGAGCATATGTCATAAAATAAACTTCCGTGGGATTTTTATGGTGAAAGCAAACCACCTACCTAGATGTGTTAAGGGAAACCTAAGGAACACAAAAAATGTTGTCGGCAATTTTGTAACCTGCACCGGCGGTCGCTATGGGGGTCTGTTTTTAGACCTATATCGAACAACATGGAATCGAGGCTCGAATATAAAATGGCGTGTAAATACAATCAACTACAATAAATTTCCACAAAAATACCAGAAATCTTTAATATAGTCTATCTAATACATATCCATAGACTTAAGTACTAAATACTGATCGCATGATCAACACTGCACGAAAGCGAGGCTGGTCATTTGTTGGCTTCAAATAAGTATCAAAGGCATGAATTGGCGTATCTCGATAGCGACCAAGAGAAGGCAGATACTAAACCCTACTACATGCAGTAGATGCCACCGCATCAGCAGCCAAGAGTATCAAGATCTTCTCGCCGGACACCGACGTGTTTGTACTGGCCCTTAGACGTTACCCGGAGCTATGTGCGGACACTTCATTCGTCACCGGAAGAGGACAGCGTCACCGAAATATCCAGCTTCGTCCAATTGTCCGCGCTTTAGGAGCAGCTAGAACGGCAGCACTACCTGGCTTTCATGCCTGGAGCGGAGCTGATGTCACTGGAAACTTTGCATTTAAAGGGAAGCTGGAATGCTGGAAAGCGTTTCTTCAAGCTGAGGAAGATTGTGTCACTGCACTTGCAGATCTCGGCTCTACCATTCTTCCCACAGCGGGCATGTTCTATGCAATAGAGAGGCTAGTGTGCCAACTTTACCTGCCCAAGACTAAGATATCCAGTCTGAAAGATCTAATGTGGCTCCTCTTTCGAAGAAAACAGGCCGAATCAGAACGACTACCGCCTACACAAGCTGATCTCCGAGAGGCCATTAAGCGAGCACATTACCAAGCCATGATCTGGGCCAATGACAAAGTCCCTAATCCAGACCTTCCATCACCAGAGAACTATGGATGTAAAAAAAGACAAAGGTCGAGACGACTTTAATCCACTGCCTTATTCTTTTATATTTCAAACAAATGGATCTCGGTGATGACGCGACATGCAGCCGGCACCCGACGCTGTTCTTTATCTTGTCAAGTGTGGCTGTGGGAAGGACAAATGCCGAAACAACAGGTGTAGCTGTCGAAGGGCGGGTCTCACTTGCACAGGTCTATGCAGCTGCAGCAACGACGAGACAGGAGAAGAGTGTGACAATGTCGATATGATTGAGAATGATAGCTGTGATGATGAAACATCAGATGAGCAGGACGATGACAGCGAGGAAAACGAGGATGATGAATGATTCTTACCTGACATCCATGTTCTATAGACCGCAATGTATTATGAGATCAGTTGTGCTATTTTTAAAGCGGAAGGTTTTTGGTAGTAATAATTATATATACCTGTAAACCTGCTATGGGTAACATGACGCCCTCGGAGCAACGTTAATAATAGCTAACATATCGCATAGGTAAGGACTGGACTAAGCGTCAAGCCAACATCGTGCCGAACCTAATTGCATTTGGTTTGACGATTAGTGCGGCAGTGGTTCTAAACGCCAAATTAGTTCTTTTTTATTAGCTAGTTTTATTTCTCCTGCGCACCAAAATGGCCAATTTTCGGAAAGGAATTTGGTTCGGCTCGACGATGGCTCGAGGCTAAGAGCAGGCCTAACAAGAAGACGCCTGAAGGCGTTTACACGGGATGTGTTGGTTTAAAATTGCTGATGCAGTATGTTTTTTTGCTGATTGTGCGATCATGGATATCCATATGGTGCAATCCAACCTGACTTGCACGTGATTCGGAGTTACAGCCAATAAAAATCACATAATTTTTTCGCGACGGGCTCGGGATAGGGGAAAGTTAAAAAAACAAGGCAATTTTTGACTCCCAAGACGACGAAAGGAATGCGCTACCGAATTTTATACGCTGGCTGACTACGTCATCACGCGTAACAAGTGCCCGCGAGCTCAGCCTCACTTCCATGTCGTCTCATGCGAACAAAACATATTCAAATGTAGTTCAATTAACGTGAACAAAACACATTGTCATGTAGTTCACTTGTCGAGTCATTTTTTTGAACAACTCCAGAAAAAGAAATATGTTTTTGATGTTTATTTGAAGATAACAAACGACCAGCCTCACTTTCGTGAAGTCTTGATCACGTCATCAGTATTTAGTACTTAAGTCTATGGATATGTATTAGATAGACTATATTAAAGATTTATGGTATTTTTGTGGAAATTTATTGTAGTTAATTGTATTTATACGCCATGTTTTATTCGAGCCTCGATTCCATGTCGAACCATATAGGTCTAAAGACAGACCCCCGATAGCAGTCGCCGGTGCAGTTTACAAAATTGCCGACAACATTGTTTGTGTTCCTTAGGGTCCCCTTAACACAACTAGGTAGGTGGTTTGCTTTCACCATAAAAATCCCACGGGATTACATATGCTCCCTGACTAGATAGTCGACCGATAAATCGGTCGACCGATATAGTCTTAGTCCATCGATACTCGACCGATACATGACCGATAGATGACCGTTACTTGACCGATACTTCACCGATATTTGACCAACTCTTGACCGATACTTTCCGCCGTGTCATTATTTTTTAAATTTCCGTCGATTAAAAATAATGATGATAATGGTGATTAACATAATAATTGCTTCACATTGCTTCACATTGCTTCACATCTTCATCATTTGTTATGGTTTTGTACAATATAAAATTGGATGTGCAATTAATAATTATCAACAGTTTACTAATAGCTACGAAGTTTATTCCAAAAGCAGTAATTTTTGGTTACTCTTTTTCGTTTTCAAAAAAAGTGCAACAACCTTCTTACGTAGCATTCTGCTACAACGATGATCTACATTTAAGGCCTAAGAACTAATCGTAAAGTAACAACAAATAAAAAGTGTTCCAAAACTTTGTGATCTAAAACATTTTCGTGGCACACATTAAAAAAGGCCATTTTACTCTAAATCATAAATGTAGTGTTTGTTAATGTTTATAATACTTATACCCTCTCCACCCCCCATGTAGAGTTCTTGTTCTGTATAAAGCACGAAGTGTGAATGCCATGGTTGTTGTTCGGATTCAATCTGAATCAATCCTTGGTTAAATCTGTAAATATACTATTGGCGACGAGGATGGTCGTTCTAAGAGTTTTTGGTCGAGATGTCAAGTATCTATTTGAGCGATGCACAAGGACGGGCACCAATTCTATCAAGACCAGCTTATTAGCTGCAGTAATTAATGTCGAGAGAAATGACCTCATCCTCTCTTATTTAACTCTGGTCACTACGAATTATAAGGTACTCTTGTGAGGTCATTGTGTTTGTAACCTCCCAATCAAAATGCCTTCGTGACAAAATTGTGATAAAATTACAAATTATCTAAGGAAGATTAAGAAGAAAGATACCACCGATACTCGAACGATACATGACCGATACTTGACCAATACATCACCGGTAGGCGATCGCTACATATCGACCGATATGTCGGTCGATAGCCGACCTATATATCGTGCGACTATCGCTCGATTGTCTGTGAACTGTCGACCGATAATCGGTCGAATATCAGTCGATAGTCGACCGATATATCGGTTGACTGTCGACCGACAGTCGGTCGATATATCGACCGAGTCTACCTATAGTACACATAATCCAAATTTTCTACAATATTAAACAATTCAACTATCACGCATAGAAATCGAGAACGAATAATCTAATTGTTTTAGTATAAATCTACTAGTCGTTCAAAACTTTGTCTTTTCTGGAACAGACTCGACCAGGAAACTCTCTAAATCTTGTTCACAGACACTTCGTAAACGTGAAGAAGCGGCCGCCATTACACTACTCACTATCTATCACAGAATAGATAGTGGGTAGCGTAGCCAATCAGAGCGCGGCATTTGTGATAGAACGCTAGTAGATTTATACTAAAAATAAATAGAGATTACTCCATGGAAAATGCGCGCTTACGATTTTTATTCACGAGTTGAGTTTTCTGATACAACTCAACGAGTGAATAAAAAATCGTAAAAAGCATTTTCTATGGTGTAATTTGTTTATTTTATAGATACTGAGATTTTTGAAAAGCCAAATTTTGTCAATCTTACGCGCGTGTTTAGGGAACCCATTCAACTGCAATGTATGCGTGTAAAACTAGAATAACTGAAACATCAGTTTCTCTTTCAAAATCAAATATTTAATGAAGTAACACAAGAAATAAAACGTCAGTTTATACCTTCACAACTTGTATAAACATTTTTCAGCTGAAAAAAAACCTGACTGAGGCTTATAGGTTCAAATTTAATCGAAATCGCGATGCGATGTTGTTCACTAGTGAGTTTTCGTCGTTCGCGTTTGTGATTGGACGAACGACGTTTTTTCACCAGTCAGTTTTCATCGTTCGCGTTTCCTATTGGCTAATGCATTTTACGTATCATTTTTACGTACTCTTTTTTTCGTGAGGAAATCTCAGTATCTATGATATAAAATTGTTTTTCTTTCTCTCCTTTTCATACTGTTATCAATATGGCACTTGTGAGACTTACACATACTGGTATTGATTTTGTAGCAATCACCTTTTCATCACTGGTGGTTCCTCTCATGGAATTGTTCTTTTGTACAATGTGCTCTTCCAACCTGAGGATCTTGTATTTATAGAAGACCCTTCTGATTTTGTTTTCATTGAAATCTTCAGTGAGCTAGGTCTCAAGATTGTGTCAGGTAAGGTTTAAATAAAAGCTCCACCGATACAGTTTTCATTGTCCCTATTCTAGTTTTTAGTAAGCACATCTCATTATAGTCTAAGGACATGAGGGGAAGCAAAAATCCCTGACCATTTTCACTTCTTTCACACAATGTCATCATGATGGCTTTTTATGCATAACTTCGCAAGAAAGCAGTGGAAATTAGCAAAACAAAACACAAGCCTGTATAAAACAAAAATTACTTTTAGGAGCAATGTAAAAAAGTACCAACAAAAGTCACAGCAAGGAGTTTTAAAAGCATGCAGCTCAAAATTTAGGATTCAGCTATCATTTAAACTCGTAGGGTTCTTTGAGTTAAAACTTTCAGGGAGGTATAAGTTAACTCCTCTTCACCTCAATTTTTGAAATTGTATATCACCAGTTCCTACAGATGACAATGGCCTAATTGTGGAAGAATTAGACAAGCTGCTAAAAGAGCATTCCCAGAGAAAAAGGACACCCACAGAAAAGAAACCATTTTGGGCATTTGTCTACATGATGACAAACTTTAAAAATCCCACAGGACAAAATCTCTGTGACGGTATGTTAGATAATGTGAGGAATCTTGGTCTTTGATTTTTACAGGAATATCAAACTGTTATTGCCTCTGAAAACTTGACCTTTTCAGACCTTTTCAATTCACGTGTTACAAACCATGGGCATAACTAGGATTTTTACAAGACGAGATGAAACAAAAGTTTATTTTTACCACACACAGAAAAAAGACATATATACAGTAAGAAAAGACGGTTAAACTACTTATGTAAGGAACAGGCCAGCTAGAAAATAGCGAGAAAGCTAATCTAGCTATGAAGGAATATAGATTAATTAAGAATATTAAATAGATTGTTTCATGGAGCCACAAGAAGAAAAAATTAAGCAATGGAAAATAAGAAACAAAAGACACTTAAATCAATGAAAACTGAAGAACGCAACAGGAGAAAATATTGGAAAAGTAATAGTATGAACTAAAAATAGCTTATTCCAACGACTGCTTAAATTTACTAAGAGTAAGATTTTTCAGTGTGGAGGTATCACTGTGTCACACCCATGCTACTTACGAGAATATCATGTTGACATCCACGCTGTGTCTTGCCGAAAGTTACATTTGTTTGGATGTGCAGTGTGTAAGGTGAAGGGAGAAGCCAACAAAATAACACAAACTAATGTGGCTATCAATTCCTTAGTATCGTAGTCTAGCGACACCACATAAGCACGAAGAACTTAGGCATTGATTTGAGCACACTTTTTAAAACGCTCTCAACGTCGGCAAGTATTCTCTATCGATTCTCAGGTCACACAATCCTCACAGCTGTCGAAGAAAACCTTGCCCGCTTTCACAGTTACAATCAATTCTTAGAGCTCACAGTGGTTCCTAATGTAACAACAATCATGAAGCATCACTTCGGTTAAAACTCTGCAATAAAAATTACATTATAAAACGCTTCAAGTGTACTCACAAAATCGTTGTTGACTGTCCTTCGCTCCCACGCGCACTAATCTAATTAATACAGCTAATCGATACTCGATCGACGACCTCTCAAGGAAAATACGGTGAACGTATTCTAACCATACAAGAGTACCCTCCTCCCTTTATGTCCATGTTTGGAAATCGTCCTCTAATTGAGTTGCATGTATTCTTGATCAAGAATTTACACGACCAGCTTTTTCTCTGTTTTT
>OX453281.1:26561338-26598838 GCA_949710005.1 Ricordea florida | reverse complement strand
TCCGCTGCTTAAAACGTAACTGTACATTACTAACGTTGGTAGTTCAAGTAGCGTTAAGGTTACCTAATCAACCTCAGTATGAATGTCTTTGATATCCATAAATTTTTCTGTATGGCAAAATATGCAATTGTTTTGGATTCAATGTGTTTCTTTCGTTGCAGGGTCGCCTGAATTGTTTGTTTGAAGCTCTCATGAAGCATTTGCCGAAAGATATTAAATTATCTAAACCACAGGCTAGTTGAGTTGAACGTGCAATCGTCAATCTTCCCCTTCCAAAGTTAAAATATTCATTTGCGCAATACAGAGTGAAAAAAAACTTCTCATGATTGCCTGATTTTAGCCACAGATCCTCGAAAATAGAACCAAAACTTATAAAACAAACAGTACGACAGTACAGTACTGTTCAGTAGCTTTACGAAGAATGGTCACACTGCATGGTCTGATCCACAGATGAAAAAGTTAGAACCACACTGTATAGTAAAACAAACAGTACCACAGTGCAGTGCTGTTCAGTAGCTTTCAAAAGAATGATTACAATGCATGGTTTGATCCACACATGAAAAAGTTAGAACTAGACTGTATAGCAAAACAAACAGTACCATAATACAATACTGTTCAGTAGCTTTCCAAAGAATGATTACAATGCATAGTTTGAACCACAGATGAAAAAATTTAAACCAGACTGTATAGTACAACAAACAGTACCACAGTACAGCACTGTTCAGTAGCTTTCCAAAGAATGATAACACTGAATGGTTGGATCCTTAGAACCAGACTGTATAGTAAAACAGTTTCTTCAAATTTCTAGAGCTGTCTAGTCAGCCTCTAACAGCTAGGTCACTCAACTCATGCACTCATATTTCTACCCTTGCGTCTTCTCTCTCTCCTGCCCCCGTCCCCCTTCTCCCTGGTACTCCTCCAGACCACACCCTACTAAGAATATCACTCTTTGTTCTGTGACAGGGCGGCATATTCCTTTGGTTGATTCTTCCAGAAAAAATTGATGCAAAAGGTGAGAAAAAATCCGACCACAGAAAAAAATATATATATCGTCGATCCACATCAACTAAATATAAGAAATTGGGATAATCAAACAAGTTGATAAAGTAATTTGTACCACCGTAAGGTAACAGAGTGGGTGCTGACGTTTCGAGCGTTAGCCATTCGTCTTTCGCTCTGACGAATGGCTAACGCTCGAAACGTCAGCACCCCCGTCTGTTACCTTGCGATGGTACAAATTACTTTATCAAATTGTTTGATTATCCCAATTTCTTGTGTTCCAATTCCCCACGGACGCTGCACCAGTTTCTTTAGAAACTACCACCACATCAACTAAGCCCTCCCCAGAAGGGAGCGCAAGCTCTAAACTAGAGCAGGAGCCCGTCGGCGGTATATAATTCATGGTAGGCCACCATATAGTCACCAAATATAGTGTTTACAGTGGTATACAAGGTTTTACAAAGGTGTAGCCTTGTAAACCCTTGTATACCCCTGTAAACTGACTATGTGATGGCCTACCATGAATTATATGCCCCGTCGGCTCCTGACTGTAGATTTTTGCTTATATCTGTGAAGTGCAACTTGAGTGTAGCTAAATGAGGAAGAAAAGCCTGACGAGATTGGGGAATTTATACGTGAACAAAGGATAGATATTTATCAGCTGATCAAGTGAGCGTCAAACACGGCAACATAATTTGACGTCAAATATATAGAGGAAGGCTATGAAGCTTATGTTGCAGTGGCAAGAACAATATCTCACGAATGGGCGCAGCGAACGAGTGAGATATTGTTCTTGAAACGAGAACATGAACTTCATATCTACGAGCTAATTTTTTATTTCATAGATAAAAACACATTAAGACGTTCGTTTGGCAGCTTTGTACAAAAACTGAATGGTGCAAGGCGGGAAATGACGTCATCGATATCCTCACCAGTGAGGATATGGAAAATACGCCACTACGGTCCCGGATGTAGTTTCGTAGTATGAATTTTAAGAGTGGTATAATTCCCGGTAAAACACTCACGTCTATAAAGAGGAGTTGATGTCCAAAGAAACTACTGCTACGTCGGGAAATTGAAACAGACAAAAAATATGGCTTTTCAAACGAGTTGATGATGTAAGTTGTACCATCGTAACCTTGCAATTAGCAAGGGACCTGATGTTTCGAGCGTTATTCCTTTGTCAGAGCGTCAGAGCACTGAATATCATTAGGCCCTGACTTGAGGGACTCCGAGAACAAACTTACTGTTAGGATGCCACGCAGAAATTATTTTAAAAATAGTTTTGGTTATAGTGGCGCCAGTCTGTTGAATAGCCTACCTTGCGAAGCAATTAGGTACCCTGAATCCCTCGGGTAGTTCAAACGCGCAATCAGCAAAGCTCTTTAAGACACGGCATTCATGGAAGACACCTTTTCAATACAGTGTAGTTCATAGGCATGGTAATAGTTGTGTAGTTATGGTCTTGATTTTTCTGTAAACAGCTGATGAATTGACCTTGGTAAAATAAAGTTTCTTACTCTTATTTACTGATAAGTGAGATAGATTTGTTGGATGCATGGTATGCAGCACTATAGCAATAGAAAGATCAAGTGTTGTGTTCTGTACTCAGCTGTTCGAATAAGGTGTGGAGTAAAATGTTGTTGTACCTTTTCCCTATAGAACTACTCAAAGTTTGCAGAGAAAGATACAGAGTTGGTTTCTCTCCAGGATCAAAGTAAGATTTCAGTGTTCGAAGAACAGGGGTGCGTTTTTTGGTATGGTCCAGATTTGGATTTGTGATCCGAGATTCCATAAATCATGGCGCATCAAAGGAACCGATCGATGAATCCTTGTCCAGAGTGGATTCATTGGTTCCTTTGATGTGCCATGATCCGTGTGATCTCAGATCATAAATCCAAATCCGGATCATAACAAAAAAAACGCACACTAGATTTAGAATCATGTTTTTGGCGCGTGTATGAGTCTTTGTTCTGTGTTGTATACGTAAGAGAGCTTTAAGCTTTCTATGGGTTTGTCTTGCAGGTTTTTAAACCTGAAACAAAAAGAAAACTTTTAATAAGGTTTTCTGTTTGATGATAATATAGATTTATATCATCATCAATCTACCACGATGAATAATAATCTATTTCATAACAGTTTTTCTTTTTCTTTCTTTTTTGCCTGCACAGGTTCTCTGTCTCTCCAGCCAAGTACAGTAACTGTGTTCGGCTCAGTATCACACATTACGATGAAGAAATTCTCGCATCAGCTGCGGAACGATTCACGACTGCCCTAAAGGAGTTTATGTAGAGTCTACGGCTAGATAAAAACTCTCCACAAAGACAGCACTTCTAATCGGGAGATTTTAGTGGAACGTACAAGGAATGTGGAGAGAAACTTTTCGAATGTTGGGGAACGTAAATTATGCAAGCTCTACACCTGCTAAGTGTTTAGGTCAAATAATAGCAATGCTTTTTGTTCTAGAGTACTAAGGCCTATATGGAATCTGTTCGACCTGGAGTTAGTGATTGAGTCAAGTAGGTCCTAGACAGTTGAAAGTTGTAAAATTAAAAAATATCATTCCCGTTATGGTATTTTGTGCTGGCTAGCACGTGTTGTTTTAGCTTAGGGTTAGGCTTGGCGACGGCTACAGCTAGAGCACGCCGACGTAATCCTAAACCCTAACCCCAACAAACAATCCCATATTATATTACTTTTGAGCAGGTTTCTGACGAATGGTCACACTACATGGTTTGATCCACAGATGAAAAATTTAGAACCAGGCTGTATAGTAAAACAAACAGTACCACTTTACAGTGCTGTTCAGTACCTTTCCAAAGAATCCTCACCATGCATTCGCAGGTAATAATAACAATTAGTATAAATACTCAGGTGATTATACAAAATCGCGCGCTCTGATTGGTTCGCTATCTCGATTATCAGCCGATAATCACCTCGACGAACAAAATGGCTGTCAGTCGTTCGCACGCTTTTGATGAAATAAATTTTTTTCGTGTTGTACAATGCTTTCTTTCTTTTCTTTTTTTGAAATAATCAGCTGTGTATTTATACTAAAACAATTATTTGAGTGTCAACTGTATCTATTACTCACGTACTAATTGGGGACACTGTAAAGCACAAATGAAATAAAATCAAGTTATATTAAATTAAATTAATCAAATCGAATATTGGTTTTTATGGAAAGGGGAAAACCGGAGTACCCGGGGAAAAGCCTCTCGGAGCAGAGTATGGAACCAACAAACTCAGCCCACATATGACGCCGGGGCCGGGAATCGAACCCGAGCCTCATTGGAAGAAGGCACTCACCACTGCACCAAACCTGCTCCCCTGTTCCCTGCTCCCCTGTTCCCTGCTCCCCTGTTCCATGCTCCCCTGTTCCCTGCTCCCCTGTTCCCTGCTACCCTGTTCCATGCTCCCCTGTTCCATGCTCCCCTGTTCCATGCTCCCCTGTTCCATGCTCCCCTGTTCCATGCTCCCCTGTTCCATGCTCCCCTGTTCCATGCTCCCCTGTTCCCTGCTCCTCTGTTCCCTGCTCCCCTGTTCCCTGCTCCCCTGTTCCCTACTCCCCTGTTCCCTGCTCCCCTGTTCCCTGCTCCCCTGTTCCCGGCTCCCCTGTTCCCTACTCCCCTGTTCCATGCTCCCCTGTTCCCTACTCCCCTGTTCCCTGCTCCCCTTTTCCCTGCTCCCCTGTTCCCTACTCCCCTGTTCCCTACTCCCCTGTTCCCTGCTCCCCTGTTCCCTGCTCCCCTGTTCCCTGCTCCCCTGTTCCCTGCTCCCCTGTTCCATGCTCCCCTGTTCCCTACTCCCCTGTTCCATGCTCCCCTGTTCCCTGCTCCCCTGTTCCATGCTCCCCTGTTCCCTACTCTCCTGTTCCATGCTCCCCTGTTCCATGCTCCCCTGTTCCATGCTCCCCTGTTCCATGCTCTCCTGTTCCCTGCTCCCCTGTTCCCTGCTCCCCTGTTCCATGCTCCCCTGTTCCCTGCTCTCCTGTTCCATGCTCCCCTGTTCCATGCTCCCCTGTTCCATGCTCCCCTGTTCCATGCTCCCCTGTTCTATGCTCCCCTGTTCCCTGCTCCCCTGTTCCATGCTCCCCTGTTCCATGCTCCCCTGTTCCCTGCTCCCCTGTTCCCTGCTCCCCTGTTCCCTGCTCCCCTGTTCCATGCTCCCCTGTTCCATGCTCTCCTGTTCCATGCTCCCCTGTTCCATGCTCCCCTGTTCCATGCTCTCCTGTTCCATGCTCCCCTGTTCCATGCTCCCCTGTTCCCTGCTCCCCTGTTCCCTTCTCCCCTGTTCCCTGCTCCCCTGTTCCATGCTCCCCTGTTCCATGCTCTCCTGTTCCATGCTCCCCTGTTCCATGCTCCCCTGTTCCATGCTCTCCTGTTCCATGCTCCCCTGTTCCATGCTCCCCTGTTCCCTGCTCCCCTGTTTCCTGCTCCCCTGTTCCCTGCTCCCCTGTTCCATGCTCCCCTGTTCCCTGCTCCTCTGTTCCCTGCTCCCCTTTTCCCTGCTCCCCTGTTCCCTACTCCCCTGTTCCCTACTCCCCTGTTCCCTGCTCCCCTGTTCCCTGCTCCCCTGTTCCCCTCTCCCCTGTTCCCTGCTCCCCTGTTCCATGCTCCCCTGTTCCCTACTCCCCTGTTCCATGCTCCCCTGTTCCCTGCTCCCCTGTTCCATGCTCCCCTGTTCCCTACTCTCCTGTTCCATGCTCCCCTGTTCCATGCTCCCCTGTTCCATGCTCCCCTGTTCCATGCTCTCCTGTTCCCTGCTCCCCTGTTCCCTGCTCCCCTGTTCCATGCTCCCCTGTTCCCTGCTCTCCTGTTCCATGCTCCCCTGTTCCATGCTACCCTGTTCCCTGCTTCCCTGTTCCCTGCTCCTCTGTTCCCTGCTCCCCTGTTCCACGCTCCCCTGTTCCCTGCTCTCCTGTTCCATGCTCCCCTGTTCCATGCTCCCCTGTTCCATGCTCCCCTGTTCTATGCTCCCCTGTTCCCTGCTCCCCTGTTCCATGCTCCCCTGTTCCATGCTCCCCTGTTCCCTGCTCCCCTGTTCCCTGCTCCCCTGTTCCCTGCTCCCCTGTTCCATGCTCCCCTGTTCCATGCTCCCCTGTTCCATGCTCCCCTGTTCCATGCTCCCCTGTTCCATGCTCCCCTGTTCCCTGCTCCCCTGTTCCCTGCTCCCCTGTTCCATGCTCCCCTGTTCCCTGCTCCCCTGTTCCATGCTCCTCTGTTCCATGCTCCCCTGTTCCATGCTCTCCTGTTCCATGCTCCCCTGTTCCATGCTCCCCTGTTCCATGCTCCTCTGTTCCATGCTCCCCTGTTCCCTGCTCCCCTGTTCCCTGCTCCCCTGTTCCATGCTCCCCTGTTCCCTGCTCTCCTGTTCCATGCTCCCCTGTTCCATGCTCCCCTGTTCCATGCTCCCCTGTTCCATGCTCCCCTGTTCCATGCTTCCCTGTTCCATGCTCCTCTGTTCCCTGCTCCCCTGTTCCCTGCTCCCCTGTTCCCTGCACCCCTGTTCCATGCTCCCCTGTTCCATGCTCTCCTGTTCCATGCTCCCCTGTTCCATGCTCCCCTTTTCCATGCTCCCCTGTTCCATGCTCCCCTGTTCCATGCTCCCCTGTTCCCTGCTCTCCTGTTCCATGCTCCCCTGTTCCATGCTCCCCTGTTCCATGCTCCCCTGTTCCATGCTCCCCTGTTCCATGCTTCCCTGTTCCATGCTCCTCTGTTCCCTGCTCCCCTGTTCCCTGCTCCCCTGTTCCCTGCACCCCTGTTCCATGCTCCCCTGTTCCATGCTCTCCTGTTCCATGCTCCCCTGTTCCATGCTCCCCTTTTCCATGCTCCCCT
This sequence comes from Ricordea florida, assembly GCA_949710005.1. Taxonomy (NCBI): domain Eukaryota; kingdom Metazoa; phylum Cnidaria; class Anthozoa; order Corallimorpharia; family Ricordeidae; genus Ricordea; species Ricordea florida. The sequence goes on along the minus strand of OX453281.1, from coordinate 26,592,002 downwards.
GTTCCATGCTCCCCTGTTCCATGCTCCCCTGTTCCCTGCTCCCCTATTTCCTGCTCCCCTGTTCCCTGCTCCCCTGTTCCATGCTCCCCTGTTCCATGCTCCTCTGTTCCCTGCTTCCCTGTTCCATGCTCTCCTGTTCCATGCTCCCCTGTTCCATGCTTCCCTGTTCCATGCTCTCCTGTTCCCTGCTCCCCTGTTCCCTGCTCCCCTGTTCCATGCTCCCCTGTTCCCTGCTCCCCTGTTCCATGCTCCCCTGTTCCCTGCTCCCCTGTTCCCTGCTCCCCTGTTCCATGCTCTCCTGTTCCATGCTCCCCTGTTCCATGCTCCCCTGTTCCATGCTCCCCTGTTCCATGCTCCCCTGTTCCCTGCTCCTCTGTTCCCTGCTTTCCTGTTCCCTACTCCCCTGTTCCCTACTCCCCTGTTCCATGCTCCCCTGTTCCATGCCCTCCTGTTCCATGCTCTCCTGTTCCCTACTCCCCTGTTCCCTGCTCCCCTGTTCCATGCTCCCCTGTTCCCTGTTCCTCTGTTCCCTGCTCTCCTGTTCCCTACTCCCCTGTTCCCTGCTCCCCTGTTCCATGCTCCCCTGCTCCCTGCTCCCCTGTTCCCTGCTCCACTGTTCCCTGCTCTCCTGTTCCCTTCTCCCCTGTTCCCTGCTCCCCTGTTCCCTGCTCCACTGTTCCCTGCTCCCCTGTTCCCTGCTCCCCTGTTCCCTACTCCACTGTTCCCTTGGCTCCACGGTGAAAGTATCAGAGCCGGCACATTTTGCTTTTGTTTAAGCAAATAAAAGGCAATGAAAAGGGTGGTGGCAGAGATCTCACGTGTATACCCACCACGAGTTCCATTGTATGTAATTGTTTCCCTTTGCAGGCAGAGATCTCATGTATATACCCACCACGAGTCCTATTGTAAGTAATTTTTTCCCTTTACAGGCAGAGATCTCATGTATATACCCACTACGAGTCCCATTGTATATAATTGTTTCCCTTTACAGGCAGAGCTCTCATGTATATACCAACCACGATTTTTTGAAAGGTACGTTGACGTAAGTAATTGAGTGGAGCATAGAATAATTTAACGTGTGTTACGTAGGTGGGGACTTGTGGTGGGCATATACATGAGATCTTTCCCGGGGTGGCGAATGGTCCTTCAAAAACTCTGGGTCTCTTTGGAAGTACGTCAACGATACATCGATTGCTAAGACAGTCCACAAGGACCAACCAAGTGGAATTTAAGTAGCTGTATACGAACTAGTTAGGCAAACCGAGGCAGACAAATTTCAATTGAATGAAACCAAGTGTAAAGAGTTATAGATAAGTTTCTCAAGATCTGCAGATTCTATCGAAGCATTTACTATTAACAACAAACCGTTAGAGGTTGTAACTAGCGCAAAACTACTTGGTCTCACGATCACAAACAAACTCAAGTAGAATGCTCACATCGAGAATGTTATCAAAAAAGGAGCCTCAAGGCTTTATCAGTTAAGGCAACTTAAGCATTTAAAAGAAGATACTGCGCAGCTAATTTGCTTTTATACTACGTGTATTCGGCCTATGACCAAATTTGCTTGTCAAGTCTTCCACAATGGCCTACCTAAGTACCTATCTGAAGAGCTAGAGAAAATTCAGCGCCGTGCACTAAGAATAATTTTTCCAGCTAAGATTTAAGCTACCAAGAAGGTCTTGAAGAGAGCAATATTGCCACCCTCTATCAACCGCGCCAGTTGCTGACGGAGTGCCGATTTGATGAGACCAAAGACAACAGCAGCCAAGAATTAAATGGCCTTCCGCCGTCACGTAACGTTAGTACCGTAGTCCTAAAAAGAAAACGCGTTCTTAACGTACTTTCTTGCCGGAACAAATAGAGACGGATTGCAATGAAATCAAACGAAACTTGATGAAAAAGGAAGAAAAAAGAAAAAAGAATTAATGCGCACAGGGATTCAAACCCACGAACTCTGCCAATATGAATAATAGATGAAGCTTGCGCGGCGGAGGCACTTGGCACTTCACCAGTCCACAGCGGTCTAAAACAGTACAGGGAAATAACACAGACGGATTGCAATGAAATAAAACGAAACTTGATACAAAACGAATAAAAAAGAAAAAAAAAATGAATGCGCACCGGGATTCGAACCCACAACCTCTGCCAATATGAATAATAGATGCAGCCAATATGAATAAAAGATGGCGCATGAGTGATGGAGGCACTCTACACTTTACCAGTTTAAAGCGGCCAAAAAGAGTGCAGGCAAATAACACAGACGGATTGCCATGAAATCAAACGAAACTTAATAAAAAACGAAAGAAAAAACAACAAAAAAAAAATGATTGCGCACCGGGTTTCGAACCCACGACCTCTGCCAATATGAATAATAGATGGGCATGCGCGGCAAAGGCAATTGGCACTTCACCAGTCTAGAGCGGTCAAAAACAGTACGGATAAATAGGAAAGCTACGGATTGCAATGAAATCAAATGAAAGTTGATAAAAAAAAGAAAAAAAATGAATGCGCACCGGGATTCGAAACCACGACCTCTGCCAATATGAATAATAGATTGGGCATGCGCGGGGAGGCACTTGGCACTTTACCAGTCTAGAGCGGTCAAAAACAGTACAGGCAAATAGGAAAGCTACGGATTGCAATGAAATCAAACTAAACTTGATAAAAGACTAGTAAAAAAGAAAAAAAATGAATGCGCACCGGGATTTTAACCGACGGCCTCTGCCAATACGAATAAGAGATGGAGCATGCGCGGCGGAGGCACTTGGCACTTCACCAGTCTACAGCTTTTAAAAACGGTACAGCCTAATAAGAGAGACGGATTGCAATGAAATCAAACGAAGCTTGATACAAATGGAAGAAAAAAGAAAAAAAATGAATGCGCACCGGGATTCAACCCACGACCTCTGCCAATACGAATAATAGATGGTTATGCGCGGCGGAGGCACTTGGCACTTCACCAGTCTACAGCGGTCAAAAACAGTACAGGCAAATAACAGAGACGGATTGCAATGAAATCAAACGAAACTTGATACAAAAGAAGAAAAAAAAATCAATGCGCACCAAGATTCGACGCGACGACTTCTGCCAATATGAATAAGAGATGAAACATTGCGCGGCGGAGGCACTTGACGCTTCACCAATCTACAGCGGTCAAAAACAGTACAGGTAAATAACACAGACGGATTGCAACGAAATCAAACGAAACTTAAAAAGAAAGGAAAACAAAAATGATTTCGCAACGATATTTGAAAAGCTATTTCTCCAAGCCCAATCGGCCAACCGCTCCAAAGTTCACAACACACAAACTTGACGGCCTGGGCTAAATTTTGATCTATAGTTCAATCAGTTTTGTCCAATGTAACCCAAGAAATAGCCGTTTAAATTCGAGACGAAGCCTTACACTAACACGACCGTTTTTGCTGCTTTTTTGAAAATAAACGATATTTGAAAACCCATTTCTCCAAATCCGCTCAGTCAATCGCTCTGAAATTTATATTACACAAACTAGACGGTCTGCGCTAAATTTTGATCTATAGTTCAATCAATTCAGCCAAATTTTAACCCAAGAAATGGCCGTTTAAAGTCGAGAGGGTGCCTTGCACTAACGCGACCGTTTTTGCTGCTTTTTTGAAAATCAACGATATTTGAAAAGCCATTTCTACAAATCCGCTTTGTCAATCGCACTGAAATCTATACCACACAAACTAGACGAAATGCGCTAGATTTTGATCTATAGTTCAATCAATTCTGTCCAATGTAACCCAAGAAATAGCCGTTTAAATTCGAGATGAAGACTTACACTAACTCGACCGTTTTTGCTGCTTTATTGAAAATAAACGATATTTGAAAACCCATTTCTCCAAATCCGCTCAGTCAATCGCTCTGAAACTTATATTACACAAACTAGACGGTCTGCGCTAAATTTTGATCTATAGTTCAATCAATTCTGTTCATTGTTACCCGAGAAATGGCCGATTAAATTGGAGAGGGTGCCTTACACTAACACGACAGTTTTTGCTGCATTTCTTGAAAATCAACGATATTTGAAAAGCCATTTCTCCAAATCCGCTTTGTCAATCGCACTGGAATCTATACCACACAAACTAAACGGCCTGTGCTAAATTTTGATCTATAGTTCAATCACTTCTGCCAATTGTAACTCGAGAAATGGCCGTTTCAAGTCGAGAGGGTGCCTTACACTAACACGACCGTTTTTGCTTCTTTTATGAAAATCAACGATATTTGAAAAACCATTCTCCAAATCAGCTAAATTAATGGCTCTAAGATTCACACCACACACACTAGACGCCTGGGCTAAATTTTGATGTATAGTTCAATCAATTCTGCCAAATTTCAACCCAAGAAATGACCGTTTAAACTCGAGAGGGTGCCTTACACTAACGCGACCGTTTTTGCTGCTTTGTTGAAAATCAACGATATTTGAAAAGCCATTTCTACAAATCCGCTTTGTCAATCGCACTGAAATCTATACCACACAAACTAGACGGCCTGCGCTAAATTGTGATCTATAGTTCAATGAATTCTGTCCAGTGTAACCCGAGAAACGGCCATTTCAAGTCGAGAGGGTGCCTTACACTAACACGACCGTTTTTGCTGGTTTCTTGAAAATCAACGATATCTGAAAAGCCATTTCTTCAAATCCGCTTAGTGAATCGCACTTAAATTTATACCACACAAACTAGACCGCCAGCGCTAAATTTTGATATATAATTCAATCAATTTTGCAAAGTGTAACCCGAGAAATGGCTGATTTAATTCGAGAGGGAACCTTACACTAACACGACCATTTTTACTGTTTTTTTGAAAATGAACGATATTTGAAAAAACTTTTCCCCAAATCCGCTCAGTTAATCGCACTGAAATCTATACCACACACACTACACGCCTAGGCTAAATTTTGATCTATAGTTAAATCAATCCTGCCAAATTTCAACCCAAGAAATGGCCGTTTAAACTCGAGAGGGTGCCTTACACTAACACGACCGTTTTTGCTTTTTTTTTTTGAAAATAAACGATATTTGAAAAGCCATTTTTCCAAATCCGCTCAGACTATCGCACTGGAATTTATACCACACAAACTAGACGGCCTGCGCTAAATTGTGGTTTATAGTTCAATGAATTCTGTCCAATGTAACACGAGAAACGGCCGTTTCAAGTCGAGATAGTGCCTTATACTAACACGACCGTTTTTGCTGCTTTCTTGAAAATCAAAGATATTTCAAAAGCCATTTCTCCAAATTCGCTCAGTCAATCGCACTGAAATCTATACCACACAAACCAAACGTCCTCAGCTAAATTTTGATATATAATTCAATCAATTCTGCCAAATTTCAACCCAAGAAATGGCCGTTTAAACTCGAGAGGGTGCCTTACACTAACACGACCGTTTTTGCTTCTTGTTTGAAAATAAACGATATTTGAAAAGCCATTTTTCCAAATCCGCTCAGACTATCGCACTGAAATTTATAACACACAAAGAAGACGGGCTGCGTTAAATTTTGATTTAAAATTCAATCAATTCTGTCAATTGTAACCCGAGAAATGGCCGTTTCAAGTCGAGATGGTGCCTCAGACTAACACGATCATTTTTACTGCTTTTTTGAAAATCAACGATATTTGAGAAGCCATTTCTCCAAATCCCCTCAGTCAATCGCACTGAAATCTATACCACACAAACTAGACGCCTGAGCTAAATTGTGATATATAATTCAATCAATTCTGCCAAATTTTTACCGAAGAAATGGCCGTTTAAATTCGAGAGGGTGCCTTACACTTACGCGACAGTTTTTGCTGCTTTTTTGAAAATAAATGATATTTGAAAAGCCATTTCTACAAATCCGCTTTGTATATTGCACTGGAATCTATACCACAAAAAGTAGACGGAATGCGCTAGATTTTGATCTAAAGTTCAATCAATTCTGTTGATTGTAACCCGAGAAATGGCCGTTTCAAGTCGAGAGGGTGCCTTACACTAACACGACCGTTTTTGTTTGTTTCTGAAAGATCAACGATATTTGAAAAGCCATTTCTTTAAATCCGCTCAATCAATCGCACTGAAATTTATACCACACAAACTAGACAACCGGCGCTAAACTTTGATCTATAGTTCAATCAATTCTGTCCAGTGGAACATTAGAAATAGCCGCTTATATTCGAGAGAGTGCCTTACACTAAGACGACCGTTTTTGCTGCTTTTAAGAAAATTAACGATATTTGAAAAGCCATTTCTACAAATTGGCTGAGTCAATCGCACTAAAATTTATACCAAGCAAAAAAGATGGCCTGGGCTAAAGTCTGATTAATAGTTCAATCAATTCTGTTTAATGTAACTCGAGAAATGACCGTTTCAATTCGAGAGGGTTGCTTACACTAACACGACCGTTTTTGCTGCTCTTTGGGAAATCAACGATATTTAAAAAGCTATTTCTCCAAATCCGCTCAGTCAATCGCTCTCAAATTTATACCACACAAACTAGACGGCCTGCACTAAATTTGGATGTATAGTTCAATCCATTCTCTTGAGTGCAACTCGAGAAATAGCCGTTTAAAGTCGAGAGAGTGCCTTACACTAACACGACCGTTTTCGCTGCTTTTTGAAAATCAATTATATTTGAAAAGCCATTTCTTAAAATCGCTTTGTCAATCGCACTGAAATTTATAACACAAACTAGACGGCCTGCGCTAAATTTGGATGTATAGTTCAATCAATTCTCTTGAGTGCAACTCGAGAAATAGCCGTTTAAAGTCGAGAGAGTGCCTTACACTAACACGACCGTTTTTGCTGCTTTCTTGAAAATCAACGATATCTGAAAAGCCATTTCTTCAAATCCGCTTAGTGAATCGCACTTTAATTTATACCACACAAACTAGACGGCCAGCGCTAAATTTTGTCTATAGTTCAATCAATTCTGTCCAACGTAATTTGAGAAATGGCCGTTTAAGGCGAGAGGGTACCTTACACTAACACGACCGTTTTTGCTGCTATTTGGAAAATCAACAATATTTGAAAAGCTATTTCTTCAAATTCGCTCAGTCAATCGCACTGAAATTTATACCACACAAACTAGGCGGCCTGCGCTAAAGTTTGATGTATAGTTCAATCAATTCTCTTTAGTGCAACTCGAGAAATGGCTGTTTCAACTCGAGAGGGTGCCTTACACTAATACGACCGTTTTTGCTGCTTTTTGGAAAATCAACGATATTTGAAAAGCCATTTCTACAAATCCGCTCAGTCAATCGCTCTCATATTTATACCACACAAACTAGACGGACTGCGCTTAATTTTTAGGTATAATTTAATCAATTCTGCCCATTGTAACCCGAGAAATGGCCGTTTCAAATTAATAGGCTGCCTTACACTAACACGAAAGTTTTTGCCGCTTTTTGGAAAGTCAACGATATTTGAAAAGCCATTTCCCCAAATCCGCTCCGTCAATCGCACTGAAAGTCATACCACAAAAAGTAGACGGCCTGCGCTAAATTTTGCTCTATAGTTCAATCCATTCTGTCCAGTGCAACACAAATATTGGCCGTTTAAATTCGAGAGGGTGCCTTACACTAACACGACCGTTTTTGCTTGTTTCTGAAAAATCAACGATATTTGAAAAGCCATTTCTTTAAATCCGCTCAATCAATCGCACTGAAATTTATACCACACAAACTACACAACCGGCGCTAAATGTTGATCTATAGTTCAATCAATTCTGGCCAGTGCAACGCGAGAAATAGCCGTTTATATTCGAGAGAGTGCCTCACACTAACACGACCGTTTTTGCTGCTTTCATGAAAATTAACGATATTTGAAAACCCATTTCTCCAAATTGGCTAAGTCAATCGCACTCACAATTATATCACATAAACTAGACGGCCTGTGCTAAAGTTTGATTCATAGTTCAATCAATTCTGTTTAATGTAACTCGAGAAATGGCCGTTTCAACTCGGGAGGGTGCCTTACACTAACACAACCGTTTTCTGCTTTTGGGGAAATAAACGATATTTGAAAAGCCATTTCTCCAAATCCGCTAAGTCAATCGCTCTCAAATTTATGCCACACAAACTAGACGGCCTGCGCAAAATTTGGAGCTATAGTTCACTCGATTCTGTTCAGTGCAACCCGAGAAATGGCCTTTTAAAGTCGAGAGGGTGCCTTACACTTTCACTAACACCACCGTTTTTGTTCTTTTTTGGAAAATTGACAATATTTGAAAAGCCAGTTCTCAAAATCTGCTCAATTAATCGCTCTGAAATTTATATCACACAAACTAGACGATCTAAGCTAAATTTTGAGCTATAGTTTACTCGATTCTGTTTAGTGCAACCCGAGAAATGGCCTTTTATAATAATAATAATAATAATAATACTTTTATTTATATAGCGCTATTTCTATTGCTAACCAATAGCGCTTTACAAGTTATTTTCAATTAACAAATAAAAATCTATATTCAAAAATTACAATTTGTATATAATAGAAAATAAAAGATCAATTAAAAGAATAAAAATACACTGAATTATAAAAAGATCTAACTAAAAGCTTTCTTAAAAAGATGAGTCTTACGTTTGGGCTTAAACTCTGGAATGCCATTGCATGATCGAATTTCTAAAGGTAAGGCATTCCAGAGTTGTGGCGAGGCTACGGAAAAAGCTCGACATCCATAGTTGCGCAAAGTATAACTAACGTCAACAAAGCGATGGCCATTCATGGAGCGTAAATTACGTCTCGGGACATATCTCTTGATCATATCAGACAGATAAGTTGGGGCTAATCCCATCAAACACTTGAATGTCATAAGAAGCATCTTAAATATTACGCGCTCTTCTATAGGTAGCCAGTAAAGGTTGTAAAGTACCGGTGTAATATGTTCACATTTACGCGTAAGTGTCACAATCCGGGCTGCAACATTCTGGACATGCTGTAACCTTTTTAAAGATTGTTTAGGCAGTCCAAACAAAAGTGAATTGCAGAAATCTAATCTGGAGGATACAAATACATGTACCAGCATTTCAGCAGTATGAAAACTTAAATATTTCCTAATGCGACTGATATTCCGAAGATGGTAGAAAGCTGACTTGCAAATAGCAGCAATGTGGTTATCCATGGACATAGATGTGTCGAAGATTACACCAATGTTTCCGGCTTTAGATGATAGGTCGATTTCCTCATCACAGACTGAGATAGAAGTCAGTGGTGGGAGTGGACGATGGCGAGCCTTCAAGACAAGTAATTCAGTCTTGTCCCTGTTCATCTTTAACATGTTTGCTGTCATCCAAGTATCGATGTCACGCACACAAGCTTCCATCGCCGCTTTAGCCATCTCAGGGGACAATTTAAAGGTGAGATACCGCTGCGTATCATCAGCATACCAGTGCAACTTGACCTGATGATGGACAATACATGGGGCATGCGCAGCGCAGGAACTTTTCACCTCATCTGTCTAGAGCGGTTAAAAACAGTACAGACAGTTAGGAAACTTGTGGATTGCAATGAAATCAAAGGCAAATTGATAAAAAGAAAGAAAAAAACAAAAAAAAAATTCTACGCACCTGGAATCGAACCAGCGACTCTCTGCCAATATGGACAAAACCTGAGGCATGCGCAGAGCAGGCACTGCGCACCTCATCTGCCTAGAGCGGTTAAAAACAGTACAGACAGTTAGGAAACTTGTGGATTGCAATGAAATCAAAGGCAAATTGATAAAAAGAAAGAAAAAAACAACAACAAAAAATTCTACGCACCTGGAATCGAACCAGCGACCCTCTGCCAATATGGATAAAACCTCGGGCATGCGCAGCGCATGCTCGGCGCACCTCACCAGTCTAGACCGGCCAAAAACAGTACAAACAATTAGGAAACTTGTGGAGCGCAATGAAATCAAAGCAATATTGATAAAAAGGAAGAAAAAAATAAAAAAAAAATTTTTTACGCCCCTGGAATCGAACCGGCGACCCTCTGCCAATATGGATAAAACCTTGGGCATGCGCAGCGCATGCTCGGCGCACCTCACAAGCCTAGACCGGCCAAAAACAGTTCAAACAATTAGGAAACTTGTGGAGCGCATTGAAATCAAACCAAAATTGATAAAAAGAAATAAAAAAAAAATTTTTTTACGCACCTGGATTCGAACCGGCGACCTTCTGCCAATGTGGATAAAACGTTGGGCATGCGCAGCGCATGCTCGGCGCACCTCACCAGCCTAGACCGGCCAAAAACAGTACAATCCTTAATGGGCTAGTATGCCGATGCATCATGGGTAATGAAAACTAGTTTTGTGTAGGACAACACGTCGCTTTGTGAACATAGTTTTTAGGGTAACTCTTAAACAGGAATGCCTACGCTCCGTCAAACCCACCCCGAGACCTTTTTTGCACTTCAAAACACCCAATTCGTAAGCTAACTTTGCAAAGAAAGGCATTCTTTCTGTTCAACAGTTATCCCCCATTCATATCACTTCTGTGGATTGACACGCTGCAATAAGGTCCCACTATGTTTTCTCTTTTCTCCTCAACTGGGTCGCTATTGCCGCGCTGCACTCCAAAAGTTCTTTTAAGAGCGCTGTCGTATTGAAGACAAGTCTAGCTTCATGAGGCTAGCCTTGTTTCCACAGAATATGCTTACCATGGGCTCCTGGCTTACGCATTAACAAGACGATCTAAGATCGTAAGTCGGGCAACAGGGAGACATTCTCTATTTTCAGTTCGCAGAACGACCCGTTTCGAAGTATACGCTCATTACACACGCCATGTTTTAGAGTGGATCTACCGCGAACGGTGTGTGGGTCTGTATGTTTGAGCGTAGAAAAGGTGACACCATTTGTTTCCGACATATTCGCCATCGACTTCGACATCGTGGAAAGGTTGCGCCCGTATTACGTGTCTGCGGTATTCCCCATTGCACGTGACTGCGATTTGCGATGAAACTCGAGGGTAAACCTATAGTCGGTTGCCCGACTAATAAACACGCAAAGCATTCCCACCTGCACGCGCCACGTGCCAATTTAATTTAATTACACGCGTCCATACCACCGTGCAGACTCCTTTTCTGAGCAAGAATACCTTACGTACGCCACGGTTAGTTCACATTCCCGCCTTAAAGTCTACCTTTCACTGACCGTAAATCCAAATGTCAGGCACTATTATGGAACAAAGCCTCTACGCTTAACAACACAACAGCCACTAGCCATCAGACGTAGTTTGGAACTTACTCTTATTCACTATCTAAGAGGAAAGCCATATAGTTCAACCAGCCCAGTTACCAAAACGGTTCTGTGTCTTGACTGGATGACACTGAACCTCAGTTGACATCTGTAGAGGACCAGGGTGGGCATTTTATCTTCTTTCTTAACAATTGGTAACTACTTCTAAGGGGTATTGAATCAAGGTATATGCGCAAGTGCAGACAAAGGAGTTTTTTCCCCTCAAAAGCTTTAAGGGAGTCATGCTAACGGAGTCCAATGTAAACAAACCTTACTAGACTGTACTGCCTTTATTGCAATTGGATCAGGACAAGGCGCTACGCTTCTTTTTGTTGCGGACTTCCCATGGGATTCCACAATCACGCTGTTCCCATGTTTAAGCCCCGTCTACACGAGCAATTTTTATATGACAATTTTCTATGTGGCAATTTTTATTTGCCCGTGTAGATGGTGAAAAATGACCAATTTTTATTTGACAACTGTATTTGCTGAAAAGCTGGCGTGTTAGTTTTTATGTGGCAAATAAAAATTGCCACATACGGATAATTGTCCGTGTGGACGAGACGCCACATAAAATGTGGCAATTATATGGACGTCATCTGTAGAACCCAGTCCCTGGTATTTGCCATTCAACATGGCGGCTTCCGCGAGCTCATCTAGTAGATGGACAGATGCGCTTGTTTCCTTGTTGCTAGAGGCATTGCGAGCTAGGGAAAGCTTGTGGAATAGTCGCAGCGAGAACTATAAGAATCGTAATACGAAAAAGAAGGAATATGAAGAGATTCTTGCCATACTAAGAGAAGATTGGCCAGACGTAGATCTTCCCGCCATTAAAAGTAAGGCCAGTGTTTTTGTTTCTTAAGCTAAATACACTCTTAAACAAATATTCCTAAATATAAAATGAAATTTCGATGTCTATGATCAAAAATTACATAAGCTTACATATGTAAATCGATTCTTCGTCATTCTGAAGAGCAATATTTATCACTGTCAAGTGTCAGCTTAAGTCTAGTCCTATTTATTTTTATAGCAAAAATACAAAGTTTACGAACATTTTACCGCGAGGAGGTGCGTAAAATCAAGAAGAGTGAGGGAACTGGCTCTGGTGTGAAAGATGTTTACGTTTCAAAGTGGAAATTTTTTGAAGAATGCAGTTTCTTGGATGAGGTTATATGTGCTAAACATAACACTATGACTAATGTACAAGAGGATCAAGATCATCATGTTGTAGATGATGACCTAGATATTTCCACAGAAACAGAGAGTGTTCAGAGTGTTGCAAGCTCAAGTAGAAAGAGGAAAAAATCTGGTGATAACCCTTTTTTAGAAACAGCAGCAAATGCACTAAGGGACATGGCTCAAGCATCATCTACAGAGGAGGTTGAAGATGAATGGGACATTTTTGGCAAAGATGTTCCAAATTCATTGAGAAACCTTGGAGACAGGAACTTACAAAGAAAAGTAAAATTTGCAGTGCAGTATGCAATCTTCCAGGGTACTGAGCCACCAATGGCTGCATTTCCTCAACAATATGCCTTTAATGATGGTGGCTCTTTCACTGCCCAATTGCGATCACCGTTTTAAACACACATAGTTCATATTCATCTGGTATTTAAGAAGTATTTATAACACCAAAGTAGTGAAAAAACTCTAAGCTTGTAAAACATTCATATCAGAAAAGGTTTAACCTAAGTTGGGATAACACAATTGAAGTGTATGAAACCACAGTGAAAAGCAGAGTTCTACCTCATTTTGCATGTTTAGATCAAAGTATGTTGGCTTTACTTCATTAAAATTATTATCATACATGTTATCTTTCAAAGTTGTTTTATAACAAATAAAATGTATTGAACATGTTAAGATATTAGTGCTGCAGAGTTGGTTTTAGAGTGCATGCAATATACAGTTGTATCTGTGACATAAAATTTGATAGCTATACACTAATGTCACATATGAATGGTTTTATGCTTATATGGCATGCACTCTATTTTGCAAATAAATAAGAAGGACAGAGGTGAAGTAGAGTAAACACACTAAATCCGTGAAACAAATTTATTACTAATCACTACTAAATAGTGTTGATTAGACAATAGCAAACAATTGTTTAATTGGCACTATTTAGTAGTAAATAGTGTAATAAATAGTGCAATGTGTTGTGCACATTCAGTGTCCGTACTCTACTAGTCCACTAAGGAAATTTTCAACTCCATTTAATTCTTCAGTGGGCTAATCAGTCATAGCCCACTGAAAACTAACAGCTCCTTTGCCAAAGAAGTACTCTTTCAGATTGTCACGGACATCTCTTGCTCTTGCTGTTGATGGGCGGGTGCTTGGATTTGGTCTCAGGGTGCACACATCACCATCTATATAATCCCTCCATTTACCTGGTATTACATTGCCTGATTCATCCTCAATGTCAAGAAAGCCTGGTGGTGAATAAACTTGGTCTTTTCTGGTTACCAGAAAATTGTGTAGAGCTAAACAAGCCCTGACAACTTGCATTGCATTTAAAACATCTAGCTCAAGCGTCTTCAATAGCACTCTAAATTTAGCACAAAGTAAGCCAAATGCATTTTCTACAATACGCCTGGCCCTAGAAAGTCTATAGTTAAATATCTTCTCATCACCCATGGCACTTCTGTGCGGAAATGGCTTCATCAGATTAACATCAAGTGCAAAAGCATCATCGCCTAACAAAAAGTAAGGCAATGATATACCACAGTTCTGTAATTCAGAAGCTGGTGGGAAAATATCTGATTTGCATGTATCTTTCAGTTTACCATCTTTGAATATTCCTCCATCTGACTGACTTCCAGGAGAACCAAGGTCAAAAGAAATAAACTTAGCATTTGCATCAGCAATAGCTAATAAAACAAGGCTAAAATGTTTCTTGTAGTTAAAGTACTCTGAGCCAGAGTTGGGAGGTGCACGTATGTTGACATGTTTCCCATCAATCGCTCCCACAGCATGTGGAAATTGCCATTGCATTTCAAATTCATCAGCATACTGTTTCCATTCATTTCTTGTAGATGGTGGCTTAAGATATTCATCTTTCAGGACATTGTAAAGAGCTTCACATACTTCAGGGATGATTTTTGAAATAGCTGAAGTGGAGATTCTGAAGCTATACATAAGATCTCCATAAGAACTTCCAGATGCCAAAAACCTTAAAGTAACACAAAACCTTTCGTGAGCGGATATTGCATCCCTCATGTTAGTGTTCTTCTTTTCAATTAGAGGCTTCACTTTTTCATAAAGCTCATCAAACAATTTAGTGTCCATCCTGAAAAATGGGACACAAATAAAAGGTAAGACTTTGTCAGGTACTTTACTGAATAAATTATGTTCAATTAAAAAGCTTAAATTTAACTTTAAACTAATCTGCGTTCCCTGAAAACCTGTGAAATTAGATTAATCTTTAAAGTGTGAGTTCTCACTGCGAGAATAAGATCACTTTGTATAATTATGGCAAACAGAGGAGGGAAATGGAAATTAAAAAAATGAATCCTACCGGAAGAAGTTGTGAAATCCGTAGAGGTCCGTTTCCCTCAATTCCCTTACCAAGTTGGTCGCAAGTCCTTGCGCCTCTCTTCTCTCTCTTCTTTTCCATGCCTTCACCCAACACTTTCTCCGCTTTATGTTGCTATTTTCTATTTTATATATCATTGTCATCAGTACGAACGCGGCTACTGCAACACGACTGGCACGACTTCTAGTGACTTTCGCCATCTTGCTTTGTACCCTAGCCTTCCATGGGCATCTCTGCTGTGCGAAATTATTACTGACGCAAATTAAAACAACAAATATTTGTCGATCATCTACACGGGCAAATAAAAATTGCCACATACAGTTGCCACATAAAAATTGCTCGTGTAGACGGGGCCTAATAACTGTAATTACGGGTTTGGGTTGAACCGGATCGGGAGCGTGTCTTTTCTGTACCTGGTATCCTGGGAGTACCTTGCACCTCTCTTTGTGTCTGCGTAAGTGTTCCTCTTACTCTACTGTTCTCTTTCTCTGTCACGCACTCCTTGCTCTACATGACATCGCTCAGCTCAGGGAGTTTTTATGTATTTGCCAAATACTGCAGGGAAACGGCATAAAAACGCGTTCAAATTCATTTTTCGCCGATCGAAATTTACAGCCTCAAATTCGGAACTGCTTGAACAAAGAATCACGTCATGATAAACAAAAGTTGTAACCAAGCTCAGTATAGAGAAATGAATTTTGGATGATTAGCTACCACGTATTGTCTGAAATCGAGCTGAATAGGGGCAGAATATTTCTAAAACCACTTTTCATCGAGATTCAGGAAAATAATTGTTTTATTGTATACCAGTGAATCAATTAACCTTATACACAGCGAAGTAGCGGTGGATTTTTATTTTAAAAAATTATATCCCGTTATATATGAGCAAAACTCACTTTCATAAGGTTTGCTAAGAACCCTCAGAACTATTCACTTCATGGGAGGTGAAAGGCGAGGAATATCACGACATCGGTAGTGAGTCAATGAGATAATTCAATTCAGAATGCCAAGATTACTAAAAGTGCTTTACCAGTAGGTCACCGTGTAAAGATCCATCCATCTTCTGTCACAAATCCACAGGAGACTTGAACAACCTATTCAGTTCTAATTAGGAGCATCTAATTTGAGGAAATTTAAGTTGCTAAATATAATCACTAAGGAGGATTATAGAGAATGTTGCTAACCAACGGAACTACAATCCTGGCCAAAACAGTTTGGGACACTTGCAATCCGTCTGTGTTATTTGCATGTACTGTTTTTGCATGCCCATCTATTATTCATATTGGTAGAAGTAATTTGTTCGAATCCCGGTGCGCATTAATTTTTTTTCTTTTCTTTTCTTTTTTATCATGTTTCGTTTGATTTTATTGCAATCCGTCTGCGTTATTTGCCTGTACTGTTTTTGACTGCTTTAGACAGGTCAAGTGCCAAGTGCCTCATCCGCGCATGCCCCTCTATTAGTCAGATTTTCAGAGGTCGTGGGTTTGAATCCCGGTGTGCATTCATTTTCTTTTTCTTTTTTTCTTCCTTTGTTATAAGTTTCGTTTGATTTCATTGCAATGGGTAGCTTTCCTATTTGCCTGCACTGTTGGATAATAGATGCCGCATGCGCGGCGGAGGCACTTGGCACTTCACAAGTCTAGAGCGGTCAAAAATAGTACAGGCAAATAGGAAAGCTACAGATTGCAATGAAATCAAACGAAACTTGATAAAAAAGGAAGAAAAAAATGCGCACGGGGATTCGAACCCACGGCCTCTGCCAATATGAATAATAGATGGAGCATGCGTGGTGGAGGCACTTGGCACTTCACCAGTCTAGAGCGGTCAAAAACAGTACAGGCAAATAGGAATGCTACGGATTGCAATAAAAACAAACGAAACTTGATAAAAAAGGAAGAAAAAAGAAAAGAAAAATGAATGTGCACGGGGATTCGAACCCACGACCTCTGCCAATATGAATAATAGATGGTGGGCATGTGCGGCGGAGGCACTTGGCACTTCATCAGTCTACAGCGGTCACAAACAGTAAAAGCAAATAGGAAAGCTATGGATTGCAATGAAATCAAACGAAACTTGATAAAAAAGGAAGAAAAAGGAGAAAAAAAAATGAATGCACACTGGGATTTGAACCCACGGCCTCTGCCAATATGAATAATAGATGGAGCATGCGCGGTGGAGGCACTTGGCACTTCACCAGTCTAGAGCGGTCAAAAACAGTACAGGCAAATAGGAATGCTACGGATTGCAATAAAAACAAACGAAACTTGATAAAAAAGAAAGAAAAAAGAAAAGAAAAATGAATGTGCACGGGGATTCGAACCCACGACCTCTGCCAATATGAATAATAGATGGTGGGCATGTGCGGCGGAGGCACTTGGCACTTCATCAGTCTACAGCGGTCACAAACAGTAAAGGCAAATAGGAAAGCTATGGATTGCAATGAAATCAAACGAAACTTGATAAAAAAGGAAGAAAAAGGAGAAAAAAAAATGAATGCACACTGGGATTCGAACCCACGACCTCTGCCAATATGAATAATAGATGGAGCATGCGCGGCGGAGGCACTTGGCACTTCACCAGTCTACAGCGGTCAAAAACAGTACAGAATAGAATAGTTTTATTATGCACGACCCGGCTATTTTTTAAATTTTAAACCATAAAAATAATAATTCTACATATCTTTCATTTATATAGTTTTCAATTTATTTTTATTTTTAGTATTAGTATATTACCATATTTGTATAGTCCGTAATCCAGCCTTTTGGCTGCAAAGGATTTTTAATAAAGCTATCTACTCTATCGTCATAGTCTCACATTTACCATTCGCCACCCCTAATGAACTCAGCGGACAAACTCTTCAGCTTGTGACAGTTCATTTGCATTTTCTTTGGTTCTATATCATATGGAAGCTTCAAAGGGACATGGACTTTCATCCTAAATGGAAGTTTGATTTTTGAACATGCCGAGGTGGAAGTTGTGAAAATGGAAGTTGTAGTTCTGAAAATGGAAGTTGATGTTGTGAAAATGGGAGTTTGGTTTTGCAATTTCGCCCTAACTTCCATTTTCACAACTTCAACCTCCATTTTCAAAAAAACAAACTTCCATTTAGAATGAAAGTCCATGTCCCTTTGAAGCTTCCGTAATTCATATGAAGCGAATCTCTTAGGAATTTCCAGATGCTCCAAAGCCTATTGGGCTTCCTGTGGTATGTACCATGATGCCTTGCGTTTATGATCGCTTCCTTCTTCACGTGTTCTTTTATGCCTCACTGAAAAATGGCGGACGCTATGGCATACAACAATGTTCCTCCTCCGACACAACCCGCTGAAGCGAACACAGCGTTTGCAGATGCACTGAAAAGAGCAAGAGAGGTATGCAGTTTTTTTTGGTCACAGCAATTTGAACGGTTGAAAATAAAGAGAATTTTCTTCCTTTCAGATAGCGGCTCGGATGGGCTCTAGTAGTGCTGCTGTCGCAGAGGCTTCAACGGAACCAGGTGGGAGAATGTCGTCATTTATCTCAACAACATGTGTTCATAACACTAACTCCTCTTTATGTCGATTGGGTGAACCAATGATCGTTGCTATTTTTGTTAATTTTCTAGATATCGGGAAAAAGAGACCGCTTGAAGACGGTAAGATTTTGAATGGCACACAAGCAGTGTTTCACGGTTGTGCATCATACTTTGTTCCTAAATAGCATAACATTCAACGCACTAGAGAATTTTCTCACAGTTTGCTCTTCTATGATCTTTTTGTCTTTACTGCAGTTGGGGATGAGATAGCTGCAAAGAAACCAGCAACAGAAGGTTTGTTCGTTGTTTGTGTTTTGACAAACCTTTCGTTCGATGTCGTTTATCGAGGGAAGAGCTCTCGTGTCTGGAATTGAACGAAATATTGATGCTATTCGCAGCTGCCTTGTTTGTTTGGATGTCAGCAAGAAGTGAAGGACGATTCCATAATCCAGGCCAAATCAATGAGCAAAATAAACGTAGCAACGTTTGTTATAAGTTGTGTGGTTGACGCAGTGAACTAAAGAAAGATGCGGAGGAAGAATTCGAAGTTCATGTAGAACTCGCTAAGCCTCAATTTAAAACGTGGTATGACCTGAAAGAGTGGAAGAAAAAAAGAAAGAGTTCATTTTATTCTACATTACTTTAAACCCAATCTTCAAAAGTCCCCCTTCATAACAAGGAAAAATACTCTAGACTTGACTGTTTATTGTAATAAATTGAATAATAATAATGTGACAAATTTTCATTTTGACCAGGTACCGGAATTATGGAACCCAAAGATCCGAAAGCTATCGCAATGCAAGTCGCGGCCTCATTAGCTCAGAGGTACATTATTTCAGTATTAACCCGAAAATGCAATAATTAAGAGTAGATTTGGCAATGTTATTGCTCTGGCAAGTGCATTAGTAATGGTTGTGTAGAGTATGGCATAAAATTTGCTGACATTATGATATTACTGTTGTTTATCTATTTTTTAAAATTTTATTTGAAAAATATTAAAATTAAGTGGCATGGTTGCTCAAAGATGTGAAATTTCTTTTAAGTCGAAAAATCTATTGCTGGGCTTGCTTGTCAGGAATGTACCACTTCACCCTTCTTATATCTGACATGATCTATGATATACCTGGTATATTATTATGTAATTGTTCCATTCTATTCATTTTAACACTGTTTAGAGCCGGACTTGGATCCATGGTGACAGAAGACATGAAAATTCCTAACAGATTTGTTGGACTGAGTGAGTATGCCTGGTTTTATATACTGTGCAATCATTTTAATTAGCCTTAGGGTGAAAGATATGAACACTCTTTATTTTACAATTATATGGTTTGGGTTATTTCAAAGTTTATTTACATGTCTGTGATTAGAAGTTGTTTTTTGATACAGTACTTTGTATGTTTTTTCCAGTTATTGGAAGAGGCGGGGAACAAATAAACAAACTGCAGTCAGAAACAGGTGCCAAAATACAAGTTGCCCCAGGTGAGAAGAACATATTTGTTGTGAAGAAGATTGCATGTTGCACAGAGACGGAAATAGGAAAGTGTTGTTTGGTTGACTGTCAAGAGTAATGTCCAGGGTTTTGTTAAAGTTGACTTAAACAATGGATAACAGGGCTAAAAATTATTGGTCACACGGTCACCAGTGGCGAGTTAAAACTGACCAGGGCTACCAAAAGGTTTAAACGCCTCATGTGCGACTATGCTACAGAATTTTGACAAGTTGCAATGTAAATTATGCAAAGCACAAAGTTAAAAAAAGAACTTAATATGTAGTTTCATTGGTCTAGCTTTCTCTTTGTTTCTTTGCTTGGACTCAAAGGTCATCCATTTAAGTAAATTTTTAGTTCTGAAGTAGAAATTCCAAGCTGTTTTAATAGTGATTTCACGAGCGATCCACATTCACAACAAAGAGACGTCATTTTGATTTTGTGATTGCCATGCGACTCTCAAAAAATGTAGAGGGCCTCTTCATCTTGGGATGGGCCACTAAAAATTCAACGAAACTGGTCCGATTGGCCACCAAGCACTAGAGTTAATTTTTAGCCCTGGGATAAGAAGAAGCGTGGACATGTGGTTAGGATGCTGGACTTGTAATCTGGTTGTCCCAGGTTCAATTCCCATCCCAATCACTAACTGGATTTGTAACATGGTCATCCCGAGTTTCAAATCCTCAACCACTTTGTAAGTAGCCAACTGGTCTGCATCCTACCAGTCAGAATTCTTACCAAAGTTTATGTTCTGTTTGCAACATTTGTTTCTCTGTTTGCAGTGCCCACAATTATCTCAGCAGTGCATAATGCATCAGCACTTAAATAAAGTATGTTTGACAGTTTCTTTCATGGAAATAATGATGTTGTACTTTATTATTTTACAGACCCTCCCCCTGGCCAAGTAGCACCACCAGATCGTCATGTATCTATAAATGGAACAGCACAGGCTGTTGAGTATGTTTGAGAATTCTGATCTTTCATGGTTATTTGTGATGTTGTAAGGGTGTTTTTACTCTATAATCCTGCCCAAAATTTCTTGGTGGACTTCATTAAGTATTGTACAGGGTAAATTTGTTCGTTAACTGCTGGCAGGAAACTTCCCAGTAGAGAGGCCATCAGCAGGGGTTTCAATAAGTTCTGAAGTAGGCAGCTGACCATATTAAAGTAGGCGGCTGTAACAGGTGAGAAATTCTGTGACTCAATAAACTCAAGGGACCAAAAAGAAATTTAATGTTAGAAAGTTGCCGGCTTCTATTGAAACCCCTGCATCAGAGAGCCGGTAGGGAGGCCATCAGTCCCAAGATGGATAAGTCGGAATGGCTGGCAACACCATAACTCAGCCATGAGCCCTCACGCTACACTGAGCACCTGTCACACTGACCAAAGTTCAGTGGAAATAGGAAAAGGGAGGGGGAGAGGGAGAGGGACAGAAAAGTTGCTCAACCCAGGAGAAACAGCCAAGCTAGACTATGCCATGCCACATAAGAAATTGGATAAATCAAACGAGTTGATTAAGTAAGTTATACCACCGTAAGGTGAATGGGAGGTGCTGACATTTCGAGCGTTAGCCCTTCGTCGGAGCACTGCCAGCTGCGAAGACAACACTGGACTTTCATGGAAGATGTGCCTGGAGCACTATGGAAAACTGCTGACCTTGCTGCATGGCACTAGCTGACAGAAACCTCATAAACAAGGCCTGATGCCACAAAGCCATGCCAGCCTTTTAGCCAGTAATGCTAATAGAGTACTAAAGTGTGACGTCACAAATATCTCAATTTTTGAAATTATAGGATTTATTAAGATGTTTGCAAAAAGCAAGATGAAAAATGCCTACACGCCAAAAATCAGCCTCTCATGTCAATTTTGAAGTGAAGATATTGTAACGTTTACGCTCCAATGATTCCATACAAATCCTTCTAATTTTGTCTCTGTTCTTAACGTTTGGAACCGAGACAAAATTAGAAGGATTTGTATGGAATCACTGGAGCGTAAAAGCTGCAATATCTCACTCCAAAATTGACATGAGAGGCTGATTTTTGGCCTGTTGGCATTTTTCATCATGCTCCTTTGAAATGTCTCAATAAATCCCATAACTTTAGAAAATTAGTTTTTGTGATGTCATCACTTTAGTACTCTATAACAAACATTGACAGCAAATCCTCCTTGCAATTGTAGTTAACTATATTAAATGGTATTTAACTACATCTAAATGGAGGATTCATTATATTGAAAACCTCAATATAACGAATCTGAGGAGAAATGAGCAAAATGTTTGTTACATCGAGATCCAGGCTCACTCATATGGGCGACTTTTGTCACCCGAAATAACAGTTTATATATAAATTTATGTCCAGCTTTTTTTACATGCAGGGGTTGTCCCAAACCTCTTGGCCAGGATTGTCAGATCTACTTTGTTTGCTAGTGACCTTGGATAAATGATTTATACGTAGATTATATAATCAATATTAGAATTTCTTTAAGCCCCAATATCAATATTCTTTTTCTCCTAGCTGTTCTCTTATATTTGTTATGGTACTAGCGAGGAGAATTTATTTAAATATCAGCATAACACGTTTTGGTGATCATTTTTGTAATTCTCATAACCTGAATGGTTAAACTGCTTTTATTGCCAATACAGAAAAGCAAAGGAGCTGTTGAACCGAATATGCAATGAGGGAAAGATCCCAGAGTCTTTGGTAAGATGTGGTTCCTATTGTTTATTACCGGTAAATAGTTTTATTGCTTGAAACCTGATGAAAGCTATTTTTATATGCACAAAAAATTGAGATAATCAAATGAATTGATAAAGTAAGTTACAGTGTAGACCACTGTAAGGTTAAAGGGAGGTGCTGACGTTTGAAGCCTTAGCCCTTCATCGGAGTGAAATTTGGTGGTATAACTTACATGTACTTTATCAATTTGTTTGATCATCCCAATTTCTTGTCTTCAATTTCCCGCCAATGCAGCACCAGTTTCTTAAGAAACTATCCCCACAGCAATAATTTTATGTACAAGGTGGGGTGAATCCTGAGTTCTGATTGGCTACCCAAGATGGGCCTATTTCGCTCACCCAGGATTTCGTGATTATTCAACAGGTTTGCTTGGCTTATTTATGACTTTAATTTGTTGTTTACCAGATGTCCTTGCCAGTTGTTGCTCCTGGAGAGACTGTGATTGAAGTTATGATTCCTGCAAGCAAAGTGGGCCTTATAATAGGTGAATTTTAAGGCAGATAATTAAATTTCTCACTAAAATTGCATAATTATATGTGAAGGATTAGGGCAAGGCTGGCATGCATGGGCTGAATTTTTGTATTTGGCCTTAAGTTTTTTGAACGCTGCTGTCTTTTCTGTGTCTGTTGTTTTCTTTTTTTGTTTTGGTCTTCAAATTCTAGCAAAAAAGGTTTGCCTTAATCACAGGTCTTTTTCAGTGGTTCTTTTATTGTTTGTTTTTATTTACAATTTTAGGAAAAGGAGGTGAAACAATCAAAAGTCTACAGGTTTGTTTTCCAGTGAAAAAGTTTCCTATTTATGCTGTGTCTACAGGCTTTATACCAGGGCATAATTATTTTCAGCTTTTATCAAAATGTGTGTAATACTAAAATGACGTGAAAACAAGGCCAAACCAGCAGACACGTCCAAACCGGTCGCACAGCATTTTTATCTCCCTAACCATTCTAAAGAACACTTGACTCCTTAAAATCGGCATGCTTTATCCCCACGGAACCAACGAACGCTTTTCATTCAGTTAATTTAGTTATTCCAGAAAGCTCATTATTTTTCTCAACTCGAAACTTGAAAGACTTAACTTGCGAGTCGGCAAACTCGACTCGAGACTCGAGACTCGAAATTTTTGAGGATCAAGAATCGAGTCTCGAGTTGAGTTCTGCAACTCGCAAGTGACTGTCAACTTACCTTTGAGCGGTACTGTATGTAACAGAAGTCCAATGTGTGCTTTCTTAATTATTATTAATGTTGAAACTGGATAGCTAAAAAAAAATTCATAATTTTGTATGTCCCCTCTTGGTTGTTACAGCTTTTATGTTTGTTTGTTTTTTTTGCATTTCATTAGCCCTCCTTCATTTTATTGTTTCCTCCTTTTTTATACTCTTTTTTGTCTCATAATTTTTTTTTGTTTACCAGTTATAAATGTAAATATAGAATTTTGATTTTGTGAAACTCCCCTTCAGGAAAGGGCCCAGTGTCGTATGGTGATGGTACAGGATGGTCCTTACCTAAATGCTCCAGAAAAGCCCCTAAGAATCATGGGTGACTCCATGAGAGCCCAACGTGGTAGAGATCTTGTTCAGGATCTATTGACAGAAAAAGAACTTGAGGTGAGACAAGATCTATGACTGTTGCGTATTTTCCAGGGGTTTTTATTTAAGTTTGAAGCAGGAAGGAATCTGGAATTAGCATCCAGGCATAAGTTACTCAGTCTTGCACCTAAAGAATACTTGTGTTTTGTTCTTTTGTTTGAGATGTTGAAAGCAGCTGGGTACAGTGTAAAGTCGCCTTGACATCTGATCAATTTGCCTGGTGCAGGACCGCAAATAAAAACACTATGGTTACAACATGTTTTCTATTTTTCTTTGTGACTCTACTTGAATCCCGTATTACTCAACATAGAACTTTGTGTCATTTCTTGATTTTGAATCATGGCAACTCTCTGGTGGTGAAAAACCTGAAAAACGACTATTGACTTGTAGCAAAAAAGAACCTTTTGATGTATGGCAAATAAAAATTGGCTCATAGCTAAATGACTGGACATCCCTTGGCATGCAAAATTGTAGAGTTGCTTGCCTATAGGATTAGCTGAGATTAAGTTTTTGTTGAGTCCTCTTCACCCCTGTTAATTATTTTTATCCTGTGTAACCTTGTGTAAGTTTTTGCTTGTTCATCTGACATTACTCGATGAATAATGAAGCATTTTGTCTAAGTTATTAATACCTCACCTTCTGTTTTAGCAAAGCATGCCTCCAGTGGACTTCAAAGGAAACAGGCAGGACTTTGGACGAAACCAACAGCATGCCCTTCAAATTGAGGTACATTTCCACAACACCTGATCTTTTTTCAGGCGGTGCTGGTTAGACTCTCTGTTGCTTTATTCCCTTGTCTTTGAGAGTGACATCTATCTCAGGGTTCTCCTGAAAATTTGAAGTAGAGGGAGAATAACTTTCAGTAGGCAGTGGACAATGCCGATAGAAATATGTGTGGTTTTATCGGAGACATGCGGAGGAGGGGGCCCACCTTTTATTGGGGAATCCAGGAGCCTCTCCGAGAAAATTTTGAAATTGGGGTTCTACAAAGTGCATTTTAGTGTATTTTAATTAGACAATGGTTATAACTTTTTTTCTCAACAAATAAAAATTACTAATTTATTATTATTTACTTTGAGTCATGGGCACGTCAAGGACAACCAGATGGCGAATATCGTCTGTCCTCGGAGCTGACAGAAATTCTTTGTTCTCTTTGGGTGTGTTCCTTTGGTATGTTCCAGATCTGGATTTGTGATCCAAGATCACACAGATCATGATGCATCAAAGGAGTCAATGAATCTACTCTGGACAAAGAATCATACCAAAGGAGCACATGCTTAATTTCAAGCATTGCAGTGTTATTGCTCCATATTACTCAAGTCACCTGCCAGAATATCCTAGCATGATGTTAGTTAATGCCAGTTGGTACATTGTAACAAGAGCAGTGTAATGCGCAATGAAAACATTACAAGTTGTGCTTATCTTCTCAGGTCCCTGTTCCTAGAGATGTTGTTGGTTTTGTTATTGGTAAAAACGGTGATACCATCAAGAGAATACAAGTTGAAACTGGAGCAAGAGTGCAGTTTAATATGAGTATGATTAACAGAGATAGTGTTGTAATTCCAACTCATTTTTAACTCGTGGATACGCGAAGCGTATTTGCGAGTTTTTGTGGGGACTCCGATATGCAAATTGTCACTCACTCACTCGCTCACTCACTCACTCACTCCAGTGTAGACATCTTTGTAATTAGTCGGATAGAACTCGGGGGCACCGATATGAAGATGACAATTGTCGTGACCGAAGTCACGGAAGTCTGTTGATGAAAGTTCACGCTGAAAGTGTATCGTACTGTTGCCAGAGTTTGTAATGATTTTGTAGCTTAAGAGGACGATTAGCGAGGCCCTGTTAGGGGTAAATTTCGAAAAGCGACATGGCCTTGAAATGGCGACATAAAGGACCTGAAATGGCGACGAACGACGAGCCGCTCACGGGAAATTACGACAGCGACCTTCGACCTTCCGAAATTGCGACGTGAAAAGGTTTGAAACTCAGACGCGCAACATAAAGAACCTCACTAACAGGGCCTCATTAGCGGTCTTACTAAAATCAAAATGAGGTTAAATGTTTCCAGTTAGGACAATAAACAACTTGGAGACTGAATTTCATGAGCCTTTTACTCGGCCAGGCGCAAAACGTGAACAGATGATAACTATTCGCTTTTCCGACATCGACCGCCATCGACCGCCCCCAAGATTACAAGCAGTATATGAATTTCAGTTGGCTCGAAAGTGATCTGAAGATGAGAAAATCTCTTGCTAATGTAGTAAGCTTTGATGAGAACTCATAGAGCAAAATTAGCACTTGAATGAGAACTTATATGAGCGAAATGAGTACTCGTTATTGAACGAGACTACTACTGAAAACAGAATGAATTGACGAATCCATGATGTGAAACCGAAGAACTTCTGTGGCCAACCTGGATAAGAAACATCGCATGGAGGACTTTTCTACTGATTTAAGTGTTAGTACGAACAGGAATGGAGTTGGAGAAGTATTGGGACGGTCAAGAAGTATGTCAACGCTTACCATTAAATATGGAGGCGCATGCCATGGCGGAGAACCATGAAGATTACAATGTAAGAAAGTCATTAAAGGGTTCGACATAAAGAGTAAGTCATGTAGAAAATGTATTAAGCGTTATATTATATACAATACACCACAAGCCGTTACAATGAAAAGTTTTCTGTGTATTGATTTCCGAATTTACCTTGAAGTGAACTAGATTGTGTTGAAGCAGACATGTTGGAAAAATAGGCTTACCTGTTTTGCTTACTGTTGTGTGACTCATCATATTTACATTGTAAAAACAAGAAGTTATAAGGATAAAAACAAAGATGTATTGCTGTATTAATGATGGCAAGTGTGATTTTTTTTAAGTGCAACCCTGAGTATAAATACCACTGATAACCTAAAATGAGATGGTAATGTAAATAAACTAATTCAACTTGATAAAGGATTGAGAGTCTTAAGGATTTTGAGATCATCACTAACATACTTTGCAAAAATGCAAGAAAGACTTGTTTGGTATGATTCGTCAGCTGGGCTATCCTGCATGGTTTTGTTCATTATCAGCTGCAGAATCAAGGTGGATATTTCTGTTGAATACATTGAATAGACTTGTAGACAACAAAAACTATAATGATGATAAAATTGACAATGTCATGGCAACAAAATTCAGACCTTATTCAGAAGGACCCTGTTACATGTGTTAGAAACTTTGAACTCACAGACAGTGAGCAGCAGGATACCAGAACTACATTTGGTTTCGGTGCCATTTAATCCTGTACGCTTATGTTATCAAATTTTTTAACAACTGTATGCTTGCCACCTGCCTTATAACTGATGCCTAGTGTAGTCAAATGATTGGCATCATGTACTCACTGTATGTTTATTTCAAAAAGCTACTCAGCTCCCTGGTCACTTTTATGTTGTGATTATAGATTATTAAAATTATCTTCAAGTTCATTCAATCACAACTCTGAAAAAACACCTCGTTAATTTTTAAATTATTTCTTTTTTCTCTGTTTTGTAAACATATCCACGAGTTCACCATAGTCCTACTTTGATAAAGTGTTTGTGTTTGTTGACATTTTATTTTCCTTTGTTTTGAAATCCTCATCATACATGTACATTACCAAACCCCAGAGTTAAGGAAACAAAGTTTAAAGTAACATAAAATAGAGCCACAAAATGTGTTTCATGCATAATTCAGAGGATGACTTACACCAGTACAAGGTTATTAATTTTTGGCTCTCTGTTGTGGTCCTTTATTTGTTTTACTCTACCACCCAAAAAAAATAGATTTTCAAGAGTCACTCTTGTGACTTCACGTTTGTTTCTGTACCAGAGCAAGAATTCCATTACAGTATAAAATCTTGCAACAGCATCCAGTATTTCGTGTGTTTGCTTCTTGCAGAGGATAATTCCAATGCTCCTGAGAGAATGGCATCTGTATCGGGAACACCAGAGCAAGTTCAGAATGTACAAAAAATGATTCAGGATATTATTGAACAGGTATGGTTCTGTCATATTTCATTTTCAGCATGTTACTTTAAGGGTGCGTTTCTTTGGTATGATCCGTATTTGGATTTGTGATCCGAGATCACACAGATCATAGCACATCAAAGGAGCCGATGAAACCTTGTCCAGAGTAGATTCGTCGGTTACTTTGATGTGCCATGATCCGTGTGATCTCGGATCACAAATCCAAATGCGGATCATACCAAAGAAACGCACCCTAAGATTCAGGGGAGAAGAATTGGAGTTGTTATAGTAGTCAAACCAGTGACCCTCTGATTACTACAGTGTGTGGTTAGGACACAGTATCACTGAGCTTTGAAAGACTTTGAGGAGCATGCCTATCAAACCAAGTTTTGGATGTGAACATATGAAAACTGCTGAAGAAAGATTTTTAATAAGTGAAAGATTGTTGCAGTTATGTGAGCAATGCAAGCAGTTGCAAAGATAAGACCTGAAAAAAATCCAGGCTCGAATGGGATTCAAACCTATGACCTTGCACTGCCAATGCAATGCTCCAACAAACTGAGCTATTAGGCCAACTGGGAACTGGTAATTTGTGAGTTTGTAAAATACCTGCAGAGGATGTAGAAATGGATGTGAATTTATGAAAATTTCATATCCTGTGAACTGCGGAAGAAAGATTTTCAGTAAGTGGAAATAATAAACCAAGGTCACGAGACACATCCTACGTAGTGCTAGGATTTTGAATGTTAATTTAGATAGGTTGAGAAATGGTAATTGTGGTTTATGTTGAGCATATCGCATAATTAATGCTACAGAAACCCAGATTCTCTCTGGCAGTGTAGGTCTCATGGCCTGAGTGCATCTTTACCTTGAAAGCTTCCAAAGTACCGCTTTTGCATAATGATAACAGTATTTAAATGTTAATGTCTGAAACTTCATATATTGAACTGCAGAAGAAAGATTTAACAATTGAAAGATCATTGCAGCTGTGTATGCAACTTAAGCAGTTGCAAAAGTAAGACGAGAAAAAAATTCAGGCTTGAATACATGTACAATGTCATCTGCGCTAACTAACTGAGCTATGTAGCCAACTGGGAGCTAGTCATTTGGTGAGTTGATTATACATTTGTAGGAGTTGAAGATATAAAATGTTGTAGACTAATATTATTATTTACCATCACTCTTATTTGATCACCAGTCGCGGCAGAGGGGTGGACCGCCACCCAGAGGGCCTCCAGCAAATATGCCGGGCATTAACACTGTGGAGCACCCAGTGCCAGGAAATAAGTGTGGTTTAGTAATTGGAAAAGGTATGTTCTTGGTGAATTTCAGCAAATGTCCAATACACCCTTCCTGAGTCAAATCATGATGATTTGACTATGGGAACTCTATTAATTTTGTGAAGAAGAGTTCCCAAACAATAGTTCGTCCATTCCATGAACATAATCGCTATGAAAATGACAAATATAAAGCAAGGATAACATGAACCTGCCTTGTTCTCAAAGCATTTGCAACATTTCTACATGTTCTTTAAAACAACTTCCTTTAATTGGATCAACTGTAGTCAGGTGTATTGCACAACAATGCAAATTTCCAATGCATGTTTTGTGGCGATGGGAAGTGTGTGACCAGCCAGAAAGGTACAGGGTAACTTTGATTACTGCAGGCTGACACCACGTATGGGCATCCCAACCTTCATTAATTTTTTTTTTTTGCGGTAACTCTTATCTTTATTATTACATGAAACAATAGATTATTTTATACAAAGTCAAATGACAAGACAGTAATTACTTACAATACTAATATCACTTACGCCACTACTGACATTACTTACAATACAACCATTACTTACACTACGATTACTACTAACACTACGATTACACTACTACAGAATGATGTTCTGCCTACACAACTGATAATACAAATCTTGCTCTACATTGTACTGTATTTACACAATTACTTTTTGTGTTAACAAGATACTTCATATAAAATTACAATACAATTATTTGAACTTTCATTAACTCAACATAAAGCTTCTAGCAATATCTTACTATTTCCTTTGTCTTTTTTACCGAGAAAAAGCACAATTATTTTTAACACTACTGAGTAGTTAGGTATGTACCGGCACTGGTACTGTGATGTTGTTGTTGTTGTATCCATTATTGTGAAACGTTTTTATTTGATGGTACAACCATACATCTTGGAAAGCTACTGAACAGTACTGTATTGTTGTACTGTTTTTTTTTTGCTATACAGTGTGGTTTTATCTTTTTCATCTTGGGATCAAATCATGCAGTATAACCTTTCTTAGGAAAGCATCTCAATAGCGCTGTACTGTGGTACACGCTTCAGTGCTAACTTTTTCATCTAATTGTTTGGAATGCCAATCAGCAGTTTTATTAAGTGGTGCTGTTTGTGTTTTATTGCTTGTCAGAGAAACATTTTGAAAATTTCACTTCCATTGCATTTAACATTATAGGAGGAGAAACAATCAGGCAGATCATAGGAATTTGTGGAGCACATGTTGAACTTAACAGAGCAATTCCAGAAAATTCACCTACAAAGTTCTTTATCATCAGAGGTATTTTAACATTAGTTTACTGTTTGTTAACTG
>OX453281.1:26486338-26556338 GCA_949710005.1 Ricordea florida | reverse complement strand
TATCTACACCTGTTGGTGTCAAAGATTAAACAGCACTGCCTTTTGTTAACTTCTGTTTCAAGTTGATAAACCTTTGACTATCGTACTGAAGAGTTCTTAACTTGTTAAGGAATTGGGGAGGCATCAGTGCTGTTTACATTTTAAACACCGTACTTCCTAAAGTGCTTTACATCTAAAGGTCATTGATTTATGCATTGTGCTGTTTGCGGTTTTAGTTTTTGTTTTGGTAGAATGCTCTTTTTGAATATGATTTGTATTACAACTGTACCATTTATCCTGGTTTGACATGAAAGTGAAGAACTTGATCTAATATTAAAGAAACCATTTTATTTGTTGTGTGTTTTGTATTTGCTTGGTGATAATTTTACTTGCAGGCTGTCGTGGAGCCATGTATGATGAAATAGGGGTTTTGAGACACATTATTTTATTCACCACAGTACTGGTACAGTCAAACTTTGCTATCTCAAACTCGGTTGTCTTGAACTCCTGCTATCTGAAACTATTTTTTGTTTCCCTTCAGAGTTTGAGATAGCGAGGTTTGAATGTATGTTGTAACTTTACCAACCGTGCTCTCGATGGCTGTTAGTTCTCTCAAAACTCGGATGCAATGAAGTGAATTGAGCAGACTATGGAGAATTACTATTCAGATCTTGACATTCCATAAAATGTTCCTATCGATAATCTAGTGGTAGCATTTGTGATTCATGAAGTTTTCCTTGGTCTTATTTTCATATTCACATTGCAGACTTTGCTGAAAGCAAATAAACCTTAACAGCCACAGGCAAAGGTCAGATATTAACCTTAGACCCAGTAACATGAGATTCAGGCAAAAGAAACTGTGCTTTTGATTCCTTCAATCAAGTTATTCTTTTGTTGCTGATGATTTGATGACAGTGGTATTGTTATGCTGTATTGCAGGGTGGCACTAAATGCTTTTCACTATCTCTTTGTCTCTCTTTGATGATATATCATGGTTATGTTTAATAATAATATTAATAGTCATGTTAATTAACATGATGATGATTTCCATGTGTGTTAGACTCTGATGTCCTTGAAGTGGTTTGCAGTGTGACTACTTAGACCAAGGTCACCAATGTTAAATAAAAATTTTGAATATCTGTTTTTGATGCTGGTGAGTTTCTACCGACTAAGATGGTTATTTTTTAATCTTGATATGTTTTGTTCAATTTTAGAGCAAAAGATATGCATTTTGAGCAAAATATAAAACATTTTGTAGATTCTATTCGGAAACTCCATTGTGATTGGATAATTTGTATGAAAATTTATTTGAGTGTCATTGGTTAGAGTAGTTGCACTGTAATTTTTTTAATTTTTTGTGCTTACCATTACATAGTATTTTTTGATTATGACCATGGCAATGACCATTATTTTGTTGATAATGGTGAGAATGATGGTGGTTTCTGTGTGAAGTTCTTTGCCATCCTTGAATTGGTGTTAATCAATTTTCTGTGCCTACATTGTATTTTTTTATCATGATAATGATAGTGATAGTAGTGTTGATAATGCGTTAGGTTGTATGGTACCCTTAGACCCTACTGTTAGATAATGCATTTTTTGATGACGATAGTGACTATTTCGATGCTGCCTATAATGGTGATGATGATAATAGTGGTGATATCTGTATGAGCTTTCATTATGCTTTTGAATGTAGTTTATTTGTTATAGCATGCTTATTGTCTTTGCCTATTAATATACAGTGTATTTTTTAATAATGACAGTGACAATGATTTTAGGATTGATAATCATGATGACCAACAATTAATATTTGTCTGTGTTTTAAGTTTTATGTCAGCATTGAATGGATTTTATTTTTTCAGCGTGTGAATTTTCTGAACCTTCTATTCTATAGTGTATTTCTTGATCAATTTAATAATCATATTATTGTTGATGATGATGATGATGATGATGATGACTTCTCTGTGCTAACTTTTGACACCCTTGAATTCGATATATTTTTTGTAGCATGCCAGTTTCCTGTACCTTCTGTGTTATTGTGTTTTTCTTGATCAGGATAATGACAATAATATGGTAGTTAATGATGATGATAATAGTGATGATGATACAGATAGTAATGATGATACAGATAGTAATGATAATGATGTCTGTGAGTTTTTATGATGCCCTTCAATAGGTTTTATTTTTGTAGCATGTCAATTTTTTGTGCCTTAGTGTATTTTAGTGTATTTCTTGATCTTGATGACCTTAATTATGTTGATAATGGTGGTGATGATGATTATCTTTGAGTTTTTGTGATGATCTGGAATTGGTTTTATTCTTTTAGCTTGTCCGTTTTCTGTACCTACTATTATATCGCTTATTTCTTGTTCATGATAATGACCATAATTATGTTGAGGATGATGATGATGATTATTGCTGTGTTCGGTTTTAGGACGCCCTTGTATTAATTTTGTTCTCTCAGCATATCAATATCATGTCTATGGTGACCTCAATGGTTTTTTTTATTTTCACTAATGAAGATAGTTTTGATGGTGATGGTATTGATGATGGGGATGGTTGTACTTGCATTTTTCACTGCTAAATTATGAATTTTTTTTCAGCATGTAATTTCTGTTTATTTGTTTGCTAGTGGTGACAACTAACATGAATTGATATATTTGATGATGATGATGACTAGGTGTGTCATGTTATGACAATGCATTGTTGATTTATTAGTTTTTTTTCTTTTTCTCTTAATGAGCATAGTGTTATTTAATGATGATATTGATGTCATGTTGATGATGATGATGCTATATGCTCTTTGTTCTATTATAACATTTTTGAGATTCTTTATTGTTTGTTGGCTCTGATAATAGTGTTATGACTCTCTTGGTGGTTGCCACATTGACAATGTATGCTGTGTTTTACAAACTAAATGTCCAATGATATTTTTTGATGTTTCACTAAAAGTGATGAATTTGTGCATGTAAGTTGTACATTGAAGTGTACAGCCTTTATTTTATTCCTGGTTGTTGTATGTATGTTGTTTTTTGTCAGCACGGAGCTGTAGTGCTTTGGAGGAAAGCACATACTTCCAACTGTGGGACTCTTACGAAAAGCACTCTACTTTGTTAGTAAATTGCAAACTTTGATATCATATACCAGTATTTGAATTTTATTTCAAAATTGAGTTCTCTCACATGATATTTCTTTATTGCCTTTTTAATGTTGTTTCCCTTAAAACTTGTCTGCATTGTCAAATTTTTTAATTTTTAAAACTTAATTGATGATCATGTTGTTGAATTAGTCATGTGTAATTTCACTGGGTTGAAGTATTTGTTCTACTTTGGATTAAAAATGTATTTTATTGCAGAAACCCTGCAGAAGCAATATGCGTGGCAGCAGGTTTGACCGTGGTGTGTGGAAAGGGTTTTCAATTTGTGATCACTGTACATATGCATTTTGTTTTTCCTTTTTTGCTTATCAACAGCTTAACTCTATGCATAGTAATGAATATGCCTCTGATAAAGTGTTCGATTGATTGTTTTCCTGATTAAGTGTTCGATTTTTTGTTTTCTTCCAACAAAGTTTCGTTCCTGTTTCTGAGTTGGTTTTCCTAACTCATTTCACCCTCTAATTAGTATGCAAGTACTAGACGCTGTTTTTGTTTCTGGCTGTCAGAATTCGTTGTTTTGCCCCTGCCCTCGTGCTTCACGATCGAACTCGTCGCTCCTGAACTTCCCACACCTTCTGAATGCCGGCTGCGCAGGCCAAGAACCATATATAGTGAGTGTGGAACGCTTATACAAGGTGCCCGGGCCCCACACGATCAGTCACAAATAGTGTTTCCCGCAGTATACTTGAAAAAAATTTGATTTCAGGTTCGAATCATAATCAGAGACACGCCTGGATGTAAAGCGTAGTGTAAGTAAAATAGTTTGACTTCTGAGATGATTTATTAAATTCATTTTCCACTGCATAACAAAGTTGTCTATTCGTTCCTTTCTTCCAGCTTGGATGGAATAAACAATCGCACCACAGTCTACAATTCTGAAATGGGTGTTCGCAAAAATCCTTCACCACACCGGAAAGCGCGATCGCTTCTGTGTTGTGGACCGAAAGTCCTATGAAAGGGACTGGGTCCGATCGTTAGAAAACCCTGTGTTGGTGTAATTGGCTTCCTGGGTCCCAGATCTTGCAGTCCTTCATACGCGCTTTAGATAAGCGCGTTTATAAATGCATTATCACCAATGCTGAAAAGGCCATGTAATAAATAACTTATTAACTTCGCCCGTTCGGTCACTACAAGGAAGTCTCAGACGTATTGACCTTGCTATCGCTCGGTCAATACATCAAGGCCTCGGTCCGAGATTTCCCTGTAATGACCTCACTCTTGGTTAAAAAGTGGAAGTACGATTATATGTCAAAAGAGTTCTGTGATAATGAGATGGAGATCTATACAACAATGCTATTTTCCCCATCATGCAACACTTCACGGGGTATGATACCGCTGAGTAGTAAATCGCGGACTCAATTGACTGGTTTCAGCAATTATGCGATTGTCGAACAAATTCCATTGGTTGAGCGTCTTTTCTCGTTCATGATAAGTTCACATCCGTTTTCATACTCTGTTGAAGTTGAAGGGTTTGCTGTCAGCCATCTGCTGATAGACGTAACAAGTGGGTATTTTTCCTCCTTGAAGTGGTGAACTATTCCCTCCTGTTGATATAGTCCAGTTTTAAAATTAGAACAAGAATTTCAAAAAAATACTTCAACACCATCCTCACCCCAGCCCCCTCAATTTCCCTCCTATTTCCAATCCCAGTCCACCAACTGATTCACCCCAAGAGCCAGAGTTCTACTCGAATTTCCTCTGGAACATTCATGTAAAACTGCCTTCGTCCGAGTGATGAAAGCGCGAGTAAACCTCTGGATTCTAGAACAGCAGGGTTGTATTTAAGCAATGAAGATGAGATGCTTGCAATCTACCATTTTTATCCCAACCTTTCCTTGCCTAAAGAAATTTGGATAATCAAACGAATTGATAAAGTAAGTCATACCACCGTAAGGTAAAAGGGAGGTGCTGACGTTTCGAGCGTTAGCCCTTCGTCGGAGCGAACGCTCGAAACGTCAGCACCTCCCTTTTACCTTACGGTGGTATGACTTACTTAATCAATTCGTTTGATTATGCAAATTTCTTGTGCTTCAATTCCCCATCGACGCAGCACCAGTTTCTTTTGAAACTATCCCCACAGTACCTAACTTTGAGACATGCATATTTGGAGATCTCACATTTACTCTTATACTATCTTTTACCAGCACTTGTTTTATGATCATCTGCTATCGACTATCTCCAGCAATATTTCGCTTTCCTTGTGAGTTCTACAAGGGTTCACCATTCTAAAATTATTCTTTTGATAGTTACATACCTGTCAACCCCTGGAGAACAAAAACCTGGAGACATTTAGAAATCTTTGCATTGTACGAATGTCATTTTCGACAATGTCTGAATACTCCGAAAATAACACGACGGTTTTCCGAATCTTCCCGACGTCTCTCTTTCAGAACAGCATTTGCCTACCATGTATTGGGTAAATTTGATTCGTTGATTTCTGACCAATTACGATACCGTTAAATATACATGAATATGATTACGAGTACTAAAATCCATCCCTTGTTTTATTTCCCCTTTTGGCATCTCAAAAATAACGAAATTAATGAAAGAAGTTTGAAGAAGACCACGGTAGGCATTTCCCGAAAGATTTAGTGCTCTCACCGGGAGATTTGATGAAAAGCTTGGAGACTCCCGAGTAAACCGGGAGAGTTGGCAGCTATGTCAGACTATTTTTTTTTTGGCATGAAACTCCGAGAAACAAGAAGACGCCTGAAGGCGTTTACGCGGGATGTGTTGGTTTAAAATTGCTGACGCAGTATGTTTTTTTGCTGATTGTGCGATCATGGATATCCATGGTGCAATCCAACCGGACTTGCACGTGATTCGGAGTTAAAAATAATAAAAATCACACAATTTGTTCGGGACGGGCTCGGGATACGGGAAAGTTTAAAAAACAGGGCAATTTTTGACCCCCAAGACGACGAAAGGAATGCGCTACCGAATTTTATACGCTGGCTGACTACGTCATCCCACGTAACTTGCAAAATGAACGCGAGATTGCATTGCACTCGTGACCAGGTTCTTCGCGTTCAGCGGTTGAACAAAGAGAGGAAATAGCTGTCTAGAACGCTGATAAGAGGTCAACGTTGAGAATTCGTAAGTGCTGCAGCGCGTCAGCTGGCCCAGGGACGTAAACAATAAGTGACTAATGATCACTGTTTCCTGAAGTCGGTTTACAAGAACACTTTAAACAATATTGAAATTGGTAGAGAGTTGCAAATTGAACTCCGTCACGAAACGTCACTCGGGATGGTTGTTATTTTAAATTGAGATGCTGAAAGCTTGGACGGTAAATTTGTTGTCAAATACTATACATCGCCATTACGGAGATAAACAGAACCATTTGCCGCTTTTGTCTTAAAAATATTTACACATACGACAAGAGAAAACGAAAGAATTTAGGTTTCAATTTTAGAGGCAATTTTTTTAACGGACTTACCCATCCTCCATTCTGTCTGATCCACGAACTCAGTCGTTTAGCCGAGAATTGTCCCATCCACGTCGATAAACATTGAATGAATCTCGTTTCGCCAACCTGGGTAAGATCATACGCGAGGGCTCCGGCGAACGCGTACACGGCAACGATACGCGCCCAGCTTACTCCATTAGAGATAATTTGCTCAGAGACGCGATGGAACATATTGCAGACAATAATACCAAGCGAGATTCTAAAGTTAAGCTGATCAAGCACGTTATTGTAAAGATTTGGATAACCTTTCTCCAGCAACGCTCCAACTTCGTTCAATGTTTGTATAACCTCGTCAGGACATTCGACAGCCGAAGCCTTCTTTCGGTGTCTGCTCTTGGGATTGTAGTAGCACAGATTAGAACGCGTGAAACGGGCTTCGATGTATTTATGGCACAAATACGCAGCCTGCTCGGAGATTTTGTCTTCCGTGGTATCTCCAGAGTAACACTGCGTCCCGTTTTGTATTGCTTTCCCGATGAAAATGTTTCTTAGCCATACACAAACGCGTACAAGAAATTTCCAAACAGCCTTCATCGAGAGCGGTGTGCAAGCCAAGCACGAGATCACTCGTTTATGTTTACCAGCTGAAACAATAACGGTTTAAATAGATTGAATATTTACCTGTATACGTTAAAATTAACATATCAATAGACACTCCCTCACGGTACCAATGGTTCAAAGATCTCTGTTTGGTGATTTGATATCCCTGGTGAGGCTCTCTGTGCCAAGCAGCTACTTTAACCTTGGTATTTAGGTATATAGGCTCGGTAAAACAATTTCAGTTAACTATCCAAGCCCAAGTGTCAAGATAGAAATTCTCCTACGTGCTCTACATTAAGTTCATACGTTAACAGTAGGCAGGGTAGGGAGAATGTGTTAAAATATCAAAACAGTTTGCTGGTGGCGATCATTTTCCGATATTCTCATAACTTGTATTCATTGTCATGAACTGAAATTTTTGGGAGAAATTTGAATCTGCTCACCGCATAAAGGTTTACTGATCCTTTTGAGTTCAACAAAAACAGCCACGTAGGAATCTTGTACCCAGATTCCACTCCGCCCGGTGGGGGAAAAATAAGCGAGAGATAGATTG
Source organism: Ricordea florida (assembly GCA_949710005.1). Taxonomy (NCBI): domain Eukaryota; kingdom Metazoa; phylum Cnidaria; class Anthozoa; order Corallimorpharia; family Ricordeidae; genus Ricordea; species Ricordea florida. The sequence continues at coordinate 26,548,643 of OX453281.1, read as the reverse complement.
GTAGCCTCCTACAAAAACGCCTGCACGGAAGGCTACCAGAGTATGGGATTAGCAAGTTACAGTTTAAAAGAATCAAAGATGCAGTTTAAAATGAAAGAAATAGTAAACGTGCAGCGCGCAGCCATCGAAGTGTGGACGCACGCGGGAGGTTGCTAAGCGCGTAAAAGCGTAAGGGATGCTCGAGACGCACCCGAGGGCATCTTTAGCTTCTTGAGTGCTTAGCAAACCTCCTAAGTGCGCCCATAACTCGTGGTTGTACAGCTGTAGCGTTTACCATTTCTTTTAACAGACTTCACACTTCACAATCTGACGTCAGCTTGCAACCCCTGGGCAAATGGATCGAGCGTATTAACCAATCATAGCCCGCGTTTTCCCAAAACTATGTTATAAATGTCTTTATTAAGTGGGAGTTACTTCCAAAAAAATGACAACATTCGCGTCTGATAAATAGGTTTAATACGAGTCGATTTGCTTCCACAGCTTAAAAGCTGGTGATGAAGGAAGTACAGTATTATTTTAGATAATGCGAAAATGTTACTGGTATCTGCTACGAGAAATGGGGCTAAAAAAAGTCATTAAAAATACAAAACTTTTATCAGTACACAAAGGTCTGAAGGACTAAAAGTTGATGAAAATAGATTTGTATTCGAACAATAGAAATAGTAAAAATAAAAGGCCCAAAAATTCATGTGTTGTGGGTTTGTGTATTTTTAGAAGACATTGACTAGAAACATAAACAGAGACAAAAAATTGAATACTGTATGAGCTGTTATTGAAACTACATTGAGCAAAAATAAAACATTAACTGTTTAACTTGATAAATGTACGTGTTTTGTATCGTTTACTGCGATTGTGAATACCACCTAAAAAGTACAACAAAAATTATGCAAAATATTAAAATACAAAAGGTGGATTTTGATGGTCATCTCGGTGATTCGAGTTCGTCGAAAACGTTAGCATAGGAGGACTTTAGGAAAGACACATAGTTCTGCATGCTTCTTGTTGTACTGTTGGCCTGATCAAGTCGATCTCTCATGTCGTACAGTTTGGAGTTGTATCTTCGTTCGGCCTGTTAAAGGAACAAAGAAGCTATGTAATAAATACTATTATGTAATTATTATTGTCATTATCATCATTATCATTATCATGACCATCATCATCATTATAATCATAATCATAAAAATTACAATTTTCTCGCTCGTGATTGCCAAGTCGTTATTGGACAGTTCAATAAACCAGTCAGATTCAAAGTAGCTTAAGTCACCCAATCACATTCAAAGTTGTAGTTTAAATCAACCAATCACAACCTTGGTTTCAATCACCAAATTGGGGCTTCCTTCAAAGTAAAGAATATTTTCCCTTGAAAAAATGATAATATTTTCTTTCATAAGTTGCATTTGGCTCTTCTTCTTTTCTCGGAAATTGTAATTTTTATGATTAACCCTCGTTATAAACAAAGCGAACTCCCGCTGCGCGGTTGTCCGATTTTGTTAATCCTCGTATGATTTCAGACCGAGTTGGACTCCACTCCGTCCTATTACCATTACTTATTATCATCATCACCATCATAATCATTATTATTATTATTATTGTTATTATTATTATTATTATTATTATTATTATTATTATTATGTGATGGTCTGGTAACCATTCAAGTCTCAGCTCACCTCGTCTTTGCTTCTCTTGAGCTGTGCCGCTGACGCGGTAGCGCGGCTCAGCTGAGCCTCCAGGTCTGTTATACGAGCCTGCGCCGCCCGCTCCTTAGAAAATGAGCATTTCAATAAATTAAGTACGTTTTATATTGCACAGTTGGGCATATTAAGGCAGGAGAATTAGTTGCACGCAATAACAATAATTACAACGATCAAATGTTGCGCGCTATTTGTACCTCCACAGAAAACTTACAAAGAAAGTTATTTCTGTTACTTATTCTGCAGAAATTTAAGGTATATCTATGGTTTATCCCTTTGCTTTTCCTCCCTCATATCCGTGGTGAGTACTCGTACTAATTTTCTCCCTCCCCTCCACACTACTAACCTTGACTAATGCCTTTTCTCGTTGACTATCTGCTTGTCTTCTTGCTTCCGCTAAGGACGACTCTAGCTGTTGGTTAAGTCGGATGTTTTCCGCTCGGAGATCTTCGTGCCTTTGCTATAAAATAATTGTTTTTCAATTACAAAATGGAAGTGAAAGTACTCAAAAAGTACTCAAGCGCGCACGCGCGCTATGAGTGAGTTTGAATCATCAGATTGCAAGCGACCTACGTCAGCAATACGTCCACGCGCTTATGAAGAGAGCAGAAATCTTTCCCCTTGTAGTGAATTGTTCTGTATTTTCCCGGGTCAAATACGGGCCCGTGATAAATAACGGATCTGAGGGCGCTTAGGGAAATATTGACTCGTGCACGCTCCGTATTTTAATGCTCTTTGACAAGAGATATCAGAAAGAGAAAACGTCCGCTTCTCCTTTGTTCAGTAATTTAGGAAGTGATATATTGAAATGTCAAAAAGCGAAGAACAAATTCCTGATAACACTGCGTTTTTAGACTATGACATCCCACAACAAATTGCCAACCTTAAGCAAAAAGTGATTCTTGTTTTTACGAATATCCCTTCGGACCGCAAAAGACATCAGCTGTGACTGACGTGTCACTTCGGCTTGTCTCGGTTCAATAAAAGATAACATTTCTTAGACAATCAGCACTTAAAATTCTAGACCTGTGATTGGTAAACAGCCTCTTCTTTCTTGCTGATTACACCAATAAGTTCTCTGTTCTGTTGATCCGAGTCTATCAGTTTCCTGAAACAGCCAAGAACCAATTTTTGGTCAAAAGAACGCAGTAACTATAACCCATAAACGAAATTGTTTCATGAAACGGATGCGCTAAGTTAGTGGGAGGCCTTTCAAAATTACACTAGTGGATTCTCGCATGCGTATTGGTTGAGAGTTATCACATTCATCAGCTTATAATACAAGTGCGGGTTTAACATGAGCGTAAAAACGTGAGTCAGTGTCGGTATTGACCAATGCTATTTTAGGCGGGGAAAAACGTAGCCGTCACAACTCCCTGGCGTGTAGTTGCCAAAATATCACAGCGACCAAAAGAAAAAATTCTCAAACCAGAATTTTGAGGGCTGGAGCCAAAGATCCAGAGTGGGATCTCAACAACTCTTTTTAAAAACAATCACATGCAGTTGCATCGACGGGGTAAATAAAAGACGAATAATCCAGACAATCTTACGCTCTGATACACACCTTTCGATGAGTTCACTTTTAGCTTGAAGTGATCTGTTTTCTTCCAGCGCCGCTCTCATCTTCTCGCGCATGTGCTCTAACTGGTCTGTTTGTACTTCAACCTATGGAAAAAGAAGGAAACAACGCAGGTTAAAGAGGCTGTGAAAAGACAGCTGTTTCGTCCATTTTATTAGTATTGCCAGAAACCCAAAAGACTTGAAACGTGTAACTCACGTTTACAGCTTGTCCAGATTCAATATTTTGGAAACTGCTTGCCCCAGTCTTTGAGCTTGTTGGCACTAATTGGTTCATTTGGTCTCCGTTGATTTTCCAAATATGGTAATTGGAAGATTGAATGTGGACAATTTGAGTTTGAAGACTTTCAAAAGCATTGACACGTTTTAAGTGTGATGGGTTTCATTTTATTGCCTAATACGACAATATACCTAACCAGAAATAGAGATTACTCCATGGAAAATGCGCGCGTACGATTTTTATTCACGAGTTGAGTAGTATCAGAATACGAACGAGTGAGCGCAGCGAACGAGTGAGTTTTCTGATACAACTCAACGAGTGAATAAAAAATCGTACAAAGCATTTTCCATGGTGTAATTTGTTTATTTTATAGAAACTGAGATTTTTGAAAAGCCAAATTTTGTCAATCTTACGCGCGTGTTTAGGGAACCCATTCAACTGCAAAGTATGCGTGTAAAACTAGAATAACTAAAACATCAGTTTCTCTTTCAAAATCAAATATTTAATGAAGTAACACAAGAAATAAAACGTCAGTTTATACCTTCACAACTTTTATAAACATTTTTCAACTGAAAAAAAAAAACCTGACTGAGGCTTATAGGTTCAAATTTAATCGAAATCGCGATGCGATGTTGTTCACTAGTGAGTTTTCGTCGTTCGCGTTTGTGATTGGACGAACGACGTTTTTTCACTAGTGAGTTTTCATCGTTCGCGTTTCCTATTGGCTAATGCATTTTACGTATCATTTTTACGCACTCTTTCTTTCGTGAGGATATCTCAGTATCTATGATATAAGCTTTGATATGCAATAGAATGCGGCGCGTCAGTTTAAGACATCATCATCATCTAACGAATTTATCAGAATATTCGTCTGAACACAGTTGGGCTTTACATTTTCATCCCGATACTGAGATTTTAGGAAAATAGAAGTTGTTTTCCCTAGCAGTAGGCTGTGAACCACACAGAAGGGTAAGGTCATCGGTCAGATATTATTTGGCACGACTTGCGTTCTATATTTATATAATCACAAAAACTGATGAATCCACACAACATGAGAGACATCGAGTCTTCTTGTAAAGAAATTTTGTTAAAACGTTCCTTCACTCACTATGGAAACATTTAATGTATAGAAATAAATTCTAAAGGAGAAAATCACACTGTGACAAACAAGCTATGTCGTTGAAGTTACAAACAACAGCAATGAAAGGAATGTACTGACTAGTTCAGTGAGACGTCAACGTAACGAAGTATTTTGAGTTCTAATGAGAAAACAGATTCTAATCACACAGCTCACCTTTTGAGTCAGTTCAGATATGAGTTTCGTGTGGTCGCCAGATCGTCTCTCGTACGCGAATATTCTCTCCTGGGATTCCTGCAGCCTTGCATCGGTTGACTAATGAAAAAGGCCAATCGTCATTAGAATAAACTGTTCACAGTATATTTTTCCTAGTAACTGTCGAGTTGGGCGCCATCTTGATTTGAAATGCCGAGAGTCCAAAACTCCCCAGGCTACGGAACCAAGTAACGTTTAGAAAATTACACCCCACCCCGGGGAGTATTGTCATCTCTGGGTGGGATGGCGTCTGGCCCGATAATAAATGTGAACAAGCTGACTGATTGGGTCCCTGTCTTCATGGTGCAGCTATGTAATAACTGAGAGTTAGCTACTGCGCCTTATTTTGAGGATCTACAGCTAAATGGTTAGACACACTAATGCCAAGGACAACTCAGCGAGGACCGGTGATAACAAAGTTAACGATCCAGGCGTGTGTTCTTCAATTTCCTATTTACTAATTTATTTTCCTATTTTGGGGAGCAGGGTTGGCGCAGTGGTGAGAGCGCTCGCCTTCCACCAATGTGGCCCGGGTTCGATTCCCGGCCCCGGCGTCATTCGTGGGCTGAGTTTGTTGGTTCTCTGTTCTGCTCAGAGAGGTTTTTCTCCGGGTACTCCGGTTTTCCCCTCTTCACAAAGACCAACATTTGATTTGATTTGAATGATGTAATTTAATTTGCATATTGAAAAATGAAGAGCCACTATGTGGAAATGTTTTCAATAAAGGTCATTATTATTATTATTATTATTATTACTTATTTGAGTGTTCAATACAAATTACAAAGACCTTACACAGGGCGTGTAGACAATACGACTCGAGGTTCCCTACTAGTTTCTCCGCCAACCAGAAAAGATGTTGATTCTTACGGAGAAAAACTCTTGGAACAAGGAGAGAACAAACAACAAACTAAACTCCCAAGAGACGATGGGAATTGAGCCTGGGTCACAGAGGTGGTAGTCTCCTCCGCAGCCGTTATTAGGATCGTCACGCAACGCTTCTCCCCCGCGTTGCGTGACGATCCTAATAACGGCTGCGGAGGAGACTACAGAGGTGGGTACTCTCACCAGGGCGCAGGATTGTCAAAAGTAGCTCGCTGCCGGCGAAAATCGCCATTTCCTTCGTCATATCGACAGGTTACTCTGCATGGTTCGCCCCAGACCTTCTTTGGCGCTCGATTGTCGTGACGGTTACTTTTAAAATTTCGCCTCCTATTTTAAAACCTTTTGACAACCTTGAGTGCGCCAACTTTGTTCTCTGACTTAAGAGGTCCCAAACGGCTTGGACCAATTATTGGCACAGTTCTTCTCATGACTGAAGTCTGGACCGACAATAACAGCAGTTACCTTCAGTAGATCGGCGAGTGGTTCAAGCTCAGACAGCCTTTGCTGCATTTTCATTTTAACCTAAAATCATGAAACCAAGAAAAAGAAAATCGCTTTTACGTTTGGAGACACGACATAAGGTTCCTGTGTAGTTCAATCTTAAACTACACGAATGTCAATTGCGCAAGGTCCAGGCGCTTTTTTCACGCACATTCACCTTAACTAGTTGCTTTATCTACTAAGACAGAAAATTTTTCCCTTCCGTCAGGACGTTGACGCACTGGAAAGAGACGATCACTTCCCATTTAACACTCGAGGTGTTTAAGAACTCTCCAGATCTTTTTTTCTCCAAACAGCAACCACCATTGTATTTTTAATGCAAAATTCTATCTTCAGTGGAGCGGTGCATGTGATACTGAAAGCTACTATGGCCACCACCTGTTGTTCAAGGCTGCAAATAATTTCCCAGCTGGCGACGCTCAAATTGTCCGGTCAAACCTATTTTTGCTCGGACATGTCCCATTTTTGGCCGGACAAACTCCCCCCTTCAAATGATGTTTACAAAACCCACACGGACTGATAATAAAGTAATTCACACCAGTGACGGAACACATCTGTAAGATCCGCTAATTTGCCGGGTGAGGACTTGGTGAATGACAAAGCGAAAATGTGCAACGACAGACGGACATTTATGACTACTACGAATCATTTATTAAAAGTTCTTGGTCTGATAGTTAAGTATCCGTCTTTCCCCCTCCTTTTTCACAAACGCCAAAAATATTAAACCTTGAAATGCTTGAAACTCTAATGCCCCATTCACACCAACTAAACATGTTTAGTTAAACCAGGTTTTAAACCGTGAAAAATGATAACCGAGCACTGGAACACGGGCTTTTTCACAGGATTCAGATAAACTAAACATGTTCTTTCTATCTGGGCTAAATTTGTAGTCTACAACGACACTAAGCAGCTTATATAAAGGAAACAATCTTAAACCGTGTTTAACTGAACAGCATTTAAACATGTTTAAGCTTTGGTGTGAACGGGGTATAAGTTTTTGCCTTACCAGCGTAAACGACCGGACAAATTGTCCGGCCAGCTTAGGATTTGACCGGACAAAGCCTATTTTTTTCCCGGACGCTGTCCGTTGACCGGCCATTATTTGCAGCCCTGTAAAATGTTTAACTTTCTAAGTAGACGACGGAACTTAAGGTGAAAGCTCCACACTCGCGCGATTGCAATGCGGTCGGGTTTTTTACAAACGCGCGTGATATTACGCGATTGCAATACAGTCGTGATTTTTTTTTTAAAACACGCGTGGATATCCCCTTCACTTCTAGCTGAGGGGAGAAAGGTCTGTTTTGCTGTGTAAACTCTCTCTTTTGTGCGTTACCTTTTCATTTTCTATGGCGCTTTCCTGCTGATGTCTCTGTGTATCAGCTTCATATTCATACAGTCTACTCTTGGCGTCCTCTGCTTCGCGGCGATATTTATCAATCTGGTGAACAAAGGGACATAAAATTGGTACGCACATAAAGGGAGCACTCGCTATATGGAGGACACTATATTCCGCTGTGTTGCAGAGGCAGATTTTTTATGGACAGCGACCACTCCAGTGCAGTCCCCTGGTGCGGAATTCTGTTGACGCTTGAAGGACACTTATTTAGTAATTTCTCCAAATAACCCTACTATGGAAAGTTTGGTTTATCCATGTGCGGGAGATGGCGTCCAAAATGGACAGTCTCAGTTAACAGAAGCGAGAAATGAAGGGGGAGTGGACGCTGGCGAGTTTCTCCTCGCCTCTGCCCCAGTGCCCCCTCATTTTTCCACTACCTGGATACAGTATATAATACGGTAATCCCGAGTTTCAGATCCTCGACCGCGCTTGTAAATAGCTAACTGGTTCGCCTCTAGACAGTTGGTATTCTTAAAAGTTTAGAATTCCCGGCCCCACAAGCTTTCTAGCTTTAGTTACCACCGTAGATAAATAAAGTTAAATTATAATTGTTGTTATTATTATTATTAGAGGTTGGATTCCGGGGTGCAAAGGAGCTCAGAGAACAGAATTACTACGCAACTCTTTAAAATCTTAAATTTCACTCTACCTTTACATGCGGCAGCCTTTTTGAATATAGGACAACGCTATTTTTTTATTTTTCTCTAGGCGTGTTTTATTGTTTTGTTGACCAATGAAACAGATTGTTGCATGTCTGAGAGCTGCGTACCGCTCCAAGGAAAACGCTAAGGGACGGACCATTAGAAAAGTGATGTGGAGGGAGGGGGGGGGGGATGGTGTGGGAAAAAAGCTAAAACAAAATTCATGCAAGGGAAAATGCCAAGAAAACAAATTCATGCAAAGAAGAAGGTAAAAAAAAATTAATGCAGAAGGAAGGTCCAATTGTGACTTTTTCACACGTAGTAAAAAAAATTCGTGCAGAGGGGTTCACCTGAAAAAAAAATTCCTGCACAAGCAGTGAGCGAAAACAAAAATTCGTGCAAGCTGAAAATTCCCCACCTCCCCCATCACTTTTCTAATGGTCCGTCCCTAAAATAATTGGTAAGAGTGGTATCACGAATGAGAGTTTATATTGTGCTCATCAAGAATAGATTTGTACCAAAGAATCTAGTCACTATTCACCAACTATAGGCCTTAATCCAAAATGGCCGTCTTTTATATAGTGTTTTGTTTTTATTTAAATTAGACCTTGATGCCTCGTTCAATATGACATTTCTGACAGTGTAGCAGGCAGAAATAGCTATTTTGCCGGCACGGACCACAGGACTGGGTCCGAATAGAAGGGATTGTGGGTAGCGTCATTAGATAGATATAGTTATTCGTTACAGATTTGAATCAGTCTAGGTCAGCACTTCGCTCATCCAACAAAATTTATTTTGTAAATTTTGAGTTGATTTATCTTTGGTAGTTCACTATTTTCTAGTTTTCGCGTACCTCTGCCCTCAGAGTTGGCGGCACCGCAGCTGTTTGTTCCCTTTTTTCCACAAAGTGGTTTTGGGTTTTCGTACCCGGCGGTGTCGTATACATTTTCTGTAGGAGTTTCGATCTTTTTTGATCGGGAGTATTCTGTAAAGTTGATGGCAGGTTTGCAATAAACTAGCTTTGAGGTCCTTGCTGACCTACAGGCCCCTGTATCTACACTGTTGTGTATGCTTTTCTGGGTAGTGTAGGCAAAATTTAAAGTATTCTATTGAATTTTAGCTTAAGAACGAGGCATCAAGGGATAATTTGAATAAAAACAAAAGAATATTTAAACGGCGGCCATTTTGGAATGAGATGTATAGGTCTGTTTTGGTTTTACCAAGCTTTTCAAAATTTCTAGAGAGAATCATCTATAATAGCTTGCAGATTATTTAACTAATTTATAGAATAGTAAGTGCTCTGCTCTTTAATTTATAGTTTTGTAGCAAAGAATCCAGCTTGTAATAACGAAGGCACTTCCACTAAAACGATGTTACAGAAACTTGTCAGATAGGACCGAATGAACAGAGTGTAACGCATGGTGGCAGTGACGCAACACTGTCACGTTTTCTATGAGTAACGCAATCCAAAAAGAATGCAGCCTACAGACATCTACCTCGTTTCTTCCTGCCTGCTTTCCTACCTGAACTTTATATTCCTTAATAAGTTCCTCATACTGTTTTACAGCTCCTCTAAGCTCAGTCATCTCAGACATGCTATAATTACACTGGAAAATCGTAAACGAAACAAAACTCTGTACAATATTCATATAGAGACATTGAGCTATGGGACTATGCATTGGACAATCTGGTTCAAAACTATTTATCTGTGGACAAACATTGCACTGTGGATCTCTGTAAACTTTAATGCGGTAATGTTTCTTTTGCTATACAGTGTGGTTCTAACTTTTTCATCAGTGGATGAAACCATGCAGTGTGACCATTCTTTGGAAAGCTACTGAACAGTACTGTACTGTACTGTGGTACTGTTCGTTTTACCATACAATGTGGTTCTAACTTTTTCATCTGTGGATCAAACCATGCAGTGTGACCATTCTTTGGAAAGCTACTGAACAGTACTGTACTGTGGTACTCTTCGTTTTACTATACAGTGTGGTTCTTACTTAGTTGTCATCTGCGGATCAAACCATGCAATGCGGCCATTCTTTGGAAAGCTACTAAACAGTATCGTATCGTGGTACTGTTTAATAAATTGTACAGTATGGTTCTTAGGTTTTCGAATTTCATAATCCTGGTAAAGGACTGAACAGGAACCACGATACAAAAATAGGTACTTAGACTGGGCAGAATATCCAACTGATCATGGTTAAGCTACTGCCCTACCCTGGCTCTGTGATCCTCCAACAGCAGTGTGTTCTGACTGACGCTGGCTCTCAAGTTATTAATCTCTGCCTCGTAACTAACTATCTGTGAGACACGTAACTTTATCAGCTCCCTAGTGCAGTTACTAGAAGGTGCAACGTCCACAAGATGGCACGCGGAAATCAAAACTCGCTAAGTTTGGGTTTACCTGGGCCTATAGTATCTTACTACATTATACCGCTATTTCCTGAATCCTGCGTTCTGATTGGCTACCCGAAAGAACAAGATCGGCCAATCTTGCCCATTCAGGATTTCCCGATTTGTCCCCGCGAAACAAAACAAAACAAAAACGGCAGGGCTACAAATAATGGCCGGTCAACGGACAGTGTCCGGTCAAAAATAGGTTTTGTCCTGTCAAATCCTCAGATGGCCGGACAATTTGTCTGGTCGTTTACCCCGGTAAGGAAAAAAAATTAGAGGTTCGATTTCTACGTATTTAAAGGTTTAATATTATTGGCTTTTGTCAAAAAGGAGGGTTAAAGACGGATACTCAACTGCCAGACCAAGAACTTTTAAATGGTTCGAGGTAGTTATTAAATTTCCGGCTGTCGTTGCACATTTTCGCTTTGTCATTCACCAATTCGTCATCGCAAATATAAGCGGGTCTTACAGTTATGTATCGGTCACGGGTGTGAATTACTTTAGTATTAGTCTGTGTGAGTTTTGTACACATCATGTGAATCGTACTTTTATAGCGATAAGACGTAATCGATGTTTGTCCGGCCAAAAATGGGATATGTCCGAGCAAAAATAGGTTTGACCGGACAATTTGAGCGGCGCCAGCTGGGAAATTATTTGCAGCCCTGAAATGAACATATAAAAAATCCTTTATTTGCCAGGCTTCTTCGGTCGAGATGGCTGGATACGCCAAAAAACAACTGACAACATGTAGCCATCTTGACCGAAAAAGCTTGGCCAATAACGCACGCATGTTCCCCGACACATTTCAACCAGCTGCTGCTATTGCGGTTGAGTGACAGTTATCCAACAATCGCCAACTTCACATCATTTGACGTTCATAGAAAAACACATTCGTTACTTTTCTTTAGGAGTTTGCAAATCAGCAACCAATTAAAACAAACTTGCAATTGTCTCTCGGTGGTGTGGCACCTTAAAACCTTTAGTCTTTCGGCGTATCTGCCTTTCTATCACTAACTATACTTCCACCTCGGTAAGAGCAGTTTTGTGCTGTGTTGGCAAACCTGCATTCCGTCTGTGCCCATGCATGTCTTTCTGTATGAATACACGTCTATGTGCATGCCTATCTGCATAAACACGTCTGTCTGAATGCATGCATGTCTGCATCGCTGTTTGAATGCATGTCTGTCTGCCAGTACGTTTGAGTGCATGTTTGTCTGTGTATCTGAACACCTGCTTGTTTTTGAATGCACGCATGTCTCTGTCCATTCTATCTGTCTGTCTGCACTTGCAAATATTTCTATCTACCTGGTCCTTGTACTCCTGAAGCATAATCTCGTATTCCTTTGTACAGGCCTTCAGCTTTCTAACCTCACCTTTGGCACTTTTATTCTACAGATTTCGCCAAAGAAAGACGAAGAACTCGTTAGAAAGAAACTTAGCGGCCACCATATAAACCGAAGCGATAGAGTTCATGTTTAATAAGAAATACATAATCCTCCCTATTCTACCTGTGCTTTATACTCTTCCACCCGAGTTCTGTATTCACTGACGCTACCTTGCAGTTCGTTTACGTCATTCTCTGAAACGTTCACCTAGTGAAGCATCAAATGGTATATGTGCGTTGTTAGTTTGGTAAAGTGCAGAGCGCTCACATTGCATTAGCGAATTGAGGAACTATTTTTAGTTTTGCGCGACTGCTGTAATACGCTATTGCATATTCAATTAGCCAATGATTGTTTAGATGGTTATTCCCAATACGGACCATTCTTTGCTCACATTCAATTAGCTTAAGATCGCACTAAAAAAATTATTATTCATGGTGCAGTGTGACTTTGTACAGAGAACCGTTAGGACGTTGAATAAACTTCGCTCCTAAAAAGTTGTCTTGTCGGAATATTTCTTCATGCTGGAAACAGAGAGTACATGAGGAAACATGTACTAAACAACATAATACTGCATCTTGAAAAAGAAAAATTATAAGAGAAACAAAAACAGTCCAGTGGTTTTGCTGTCCTATCAAAAACCAAAATGGAAAAACCTCTTTTAGAAGTTTTCCAGAGGGAAAGAGTTTACTGTCTTGACGTGTCTAGTTGGGAATTGCAAACAATCTGGTTCTAACTAGTTTATTAGCGTATTATGTGATAAATCTTCACCTTATTCTTGTATTCCTCCACTATTTCATCGTACTGTTTCATGTTCGTTATTAGAGCCGCCATCTTGGACTGCACTGCCTTCACCTAACTCAATATAACTACCTCACTCAATTACCTGTGCTAGCTGACTGTAAACCTAAGTATGATTGACTAAAAAGCAAGAATCCACTTCCCTGTTTATGTCATTCTATCTGGAGAAAAAGGATGCGGCCCGGTAGGTTTTCAAAATAGCGTTTACAATGCGACTACTCGAACAAAAGCCACTCAAACAAATTTCCATACAAATTTTGAATGTCTGTTCTTGACGCTGAACAACAGATTTGTGGCAAATTTCTACCGACTATATGATAATTCTATTTCATTCTTAATATGATTTGTACAGTTATAGAGCAAATTATATGCATTTTAAGCGAAATATAACACATTTGTAGAGATTCTATTGTTTAGATACTCGATCGTGACAGGGTTATATGTAAGGCAATTTGTTGTGTCAATAAATTATATTACACCAGAGATGAGCCTTATGTTCTGCGACGAACTAAAGACAGTGAAAATAGAGAGACAGAGAAAGACAGCAAACACTTGGAGGATATCTTCGCTCTCTGAAATGATCCTGAACAGTACTGTACTGTGGTACTGTTTCTTTTACTATACAGTATGGTTCTAACATTTTCATCTGTGGATCAAACCATGCAGTGTGATCATTCTTTGGAAAGCTACTGAACAGTACTGTACTGTGGTACTGCTTGTTTTACTATACAGTGTGGTTGTAACGTTTTCATCTGTGGATCAAACCATGCAGTGTGACCATTCTTTGTAAAGCTACTGAACAGTACTGTACTGTGGTACTGTTTGTTTTACTATACAGTGTGGTTCTAACTTTTTCATCTGTGGATCAAACCATGCAGTGTGACCATTCTCTAGAAAGCTACTGAACAGTACTGTACTGTGGTACTGTTTGTTTTACTATACAGTATGGTTCTAACTTTTTCATCTGTGGATCAAACCATGCCGTGTGACCATTCTCTAGAAAGCTACTGAACAGTACTGTACTGTGGTACTGTTTGTTTTACTATACAGTGTGGTTCTAACTTTTTCATCTGTGGATCAAACCATGCAGTGTGACCATTCTCTAGAAAGCTACTGAACAGTACTGTACTGTGGTACTGTTTGTTTTACTATACAGTATGGTTCTATCTTTTTCATCTGTGGATAAAACCATGCAGTGTGACCATTCTGTGGAAAGCTACTGAACAGTACTGTACTGTGGTACTGTTTGTTTTACTATACAGTGTGGTTGTAACGTTTTCATCTGTGGATCAAACCATGCAGTGTGATCATTCTTTGTAAAGCTACTGAACAGTACTGTACTGTGGTACTGTTTGTTTTACTATACAGTGTGGTTCTAACTTTTTCATCTGTGGATCAAACCATGCAGTGTGACCATTCATCCCAGTATCAAATCAACCAGTGTCACCACTCTTTGGAAAGCTACTGTACTGTACTCTCGTGCTCTCTGTTTTTGAATTCATCAACTGCTACATGTAAGCTGACCTTACTGATGGATCTTTGTTCTTCTTCATGAAGACGTTCTTCTAACGCGGCGATATCAGCCTGTGGTTTTAGAAAAAAGATGTCGCATATTGTTATACTGGTAGTAAGTGTAACTATTTTCATCAACTCGTTCGATGACCACTCTTTTTTAACGTTGCAATAAGCAATTTCAATCTCAATCTCAATTTACCTTAAGTTGTTCGTTTTCGAGCCTGACCGTGTTGACCTCCTGGGTCCTGGTACTCAGTTTAGTGGTAAGCACCTCGCTGTTACTCTGTCATAGATAAGAAAGGAAACCACAGGTGTGCCAATGAGAGGAAACCACAGGTGTGCCAATGAAACTTTAAGAGAACGACAAAACATCATCAGTGTTAATTAGTAAATTCGGCCAACATGAACATACCTGCGAAGCTTTCTCTGTCGTTTCCATCAATTCTTGTAGCTCCTTCACGCGTCTAAAAGAGGATTGAAGAGTTGTTTAGTGCAGTTAAAAGACCGCAAAGTTATAGAGCCTTTTCACTCACGTGATCAGCAGCCATGTTTTTACCGAAAACAAAGGAAGATGTTTGCATAAGAATACAATTTCTGGGGGATCAAATTTGGACACCAACATGGCCGCCTTTTCTTTGTTTGGGGACATCAACATGGCTGCCGTGACGTCATGTGCATACGCTCTATGTGTATGCGTTATTGACCAAGTTGGTTTATCCGTGTTTATTGACCGATGAGTAGTCAAGCTTACTAAAAACGCCAAAAAGAACGAGGCTAATATGAAGTCATCTTGACCGAACAAGGTTGACAATAAACGATTTATTACATGGCCATTTTGTATTGTTTTGTTTCGCGAGACAAAACGAGCGAGATACGCCCATCCTGCCCGCTCGGATGACCAATCAGAACTCAGGATTCGCGATATTTGGCTCGCTCGCGGAACCAGTCTTATCACATGACCCGTCCGGTCCCGCTCACGTAATCCCTTGGAAAACTATAGTAAAAGCTGAAGTGTGCAGGATCGGACGGGTTGACGAGAGCCAGTCCGGAAAAAGCCGTCTGGCCCTACTTCACTTGTGCTGCTTCGATCTACGTTTTAACAACATGTGTTTATTTTTTGAAACATTTTCCACGAACATGAATTCTTATTGTGGACTTGTACTTAAAAGAAAACGGAAATGAAAAAAACAAGTCACGTTTTTCGATGACTGAATTGGGAATTCCTTGTTTTGACTCGAAAAAAAAAGGAAAAAGTTTTATTGTATAATTTTTTCTTGTGATTTTTCCCGCGCGCGCCAACCTATCGATCGCTTCCTAGTTAGAATTTTCGAAATTTTCAAAACTTAGTCAGTGGCCACATGATTAAATGCTTATTGACTTGGTTAGGTCAGGCTGGACGGGAAAAATATTTGGCTCTCATTCATGGCGTACGGACCTCGCTGCCCTCGGTCCGTGTGTCATGACCTCCAGTCGAATATTTTCCCGTCCGGCCCTCCAAGTCAGTCAAAAAGCAAACAATATGACAAAAACGTGTATTGGAGTACCTTGTGTACCAAACGTTTGTTCAAAAAGCCTACTCACGATTTGAGTGTTCTGATGTCCATTTCGGCGTTTGCTTTTTCTTCTCTTGACTTCGCTTCTGCTCTCTTACAATCGCTTAGCTCAAGCTCCTGAAGACAGAGAGAATTAAGAAGTTAGAATAACTAATATACAAAACATCGCAAACGCGACAAGAAAAACAATGGTTGGGATTTTTCGTTGGAGCTGTGGTGATAAAGACGTAAAAACGTCAGCTGCAGACTAAGCAGGTTTCATTCTCCCCTGCCTCTTGATCAGGTTGTATTCCTACGTCTAAGTCAACGTGAATCTCTTCAGGAGCTTCAGTTTAAGTCTAATTGAGCGTGAATCGTGCAGGGATTTTTTACCCCTCCTTCGTGTTCTACATCCTCAGCGCAACATAACTTCAGAAGGAAAGTTACTTACCCGCTCATCAAGCTTCTCCTTGAGTATTTCTATGTCCTTTTCTTTGTCGCCAACACGGTCTTTTTGTAACCTAAACGAAAATGTTATAACTTTCAGTCGCTGTTTGCCTTTCAGTCGCTGTTTGCATGGCAAAACGTTTTTCTTTGCACATTTTATGATTCAGTTCCTGAGTTTGAAGCATAATAACATTTCACCTGGCAGCTTTCTTGAGCGCTTCTTTTTCTCTGCCATTTTTCTCCTGAGAAGTTGGAGGAAAACGTGCGTAATCATTTAAAATCAGTAACTGTAGTCGATTAGTTTGCAAAATAAATAAATACAAATGCAATAGCACTACCCAAAGACAACAAAACAAACACTGTACTACACTGCACAACATCACACTATACAATACCATACTACACCACACTACACTACACAACATTACACTACATTGCACTACACTACACCACACTGCCCAACATTACACCATACAACACTACACTACACTGCACTACACTAAGCTACAGTACACTCTACACTAAAATACACTTGGTAACACTGTACTGCATTTCACTAATATTCACTGCACTAATAGCACTACTTAACCCATATTAAGCTACACCACACTATGTAATAGAATTACTGACATAACATTACATTCATTAGCACCAGCAAATTTAAGTCAAAATCTAACATAACCAATTCATACATACATACATACATCCTTTATTGTCTTTCCCCATGGGGGCTTTTCGAAGACAATATGATACACTAATACAACATACAACACACAACATAGTTAAGAATCCCAACTGGTGGGAGGCAGACCAGTTGGTTATTTACAAGGATGATCGAGGAGTTGAACCACTCGGCCATCCTGCCTCCAAGTAGTCTTAAAGTAACTTACTACTTGGTGTAGGCACTCACGTAGTAACCGACACTAAAGTAAGCAGGGGATGATTAAGGACACTGAAGTACGACTAGGATGAGTACGGCCAGAGTACAGCTGAGGTTGCTAAAGTAAAGCTTGGCGACTATATTTATAACGCAGACCACTCTATAAAATGGGTGAACCTCTCAAACGACAGCTTACACCAAGTAGTTACCAATTTTTGTATTACAGTATTCTTCTATTAATGCTCTCATTTTTCGTACCCTTTGTACAGCCAATAATCCCTGTAAATGCTCCAGCTCCAACTTCCCCTGTTCAAGTTGTTCCTCTAAGTTCTGATAACGTAAAACCAGTTCCAAATTATAATTTAGTTCGCTTAGGAAAGCAAATCTTGTTGACCGCATTATGATTCCCTACTTTTGTTTTATAGTATACTTCTAAAGGTTTATGGAGGAAACGAAGTTGTAAGACCTTTCGTTCAAAAGCTGTTTTACGATACAGAGGCGGGTTCTAACTACTCTTTTTCATTGTTACTTAAATCATTCAGCGTGACCTGATTCTCTGGAAAAGTAATGAACAGTATTGTTATGTGGTACACACGTCCAGTGATCTATCGCCATATTCTCCTTAGTGTTATTTGAAGATGTGAATAGTACCAACTAAGGAGAATTTTTTAGTGACATAACTTACCCTAATCTGTACTGCGAGTCTGCCGCATTCCATCTCCTTTGAACGAAGCTGATTTTGCAAGTGAGCCCGCGTTGTTTCCATTGTTTTCTTGAGGTCTTCAAACGCTAACGCCTGATCCTACAGGATGATGATGATGATGATGATGATGATGATGATGATGATAATAATAATAATAAAATAGAGGAGTTTTGCAAACTATAAAAAAAGTCGTCTGAGGTCGAAAAGAAGGAGACAATAGATCCTAACCTTGACGTTTTCACTCTAAAGAACTGAGTAGTAATTCTCTTAAGCAAGTGTTACACGCTTCATTATAAGTTTATAGTGCGGGGAGAATTTGGAATTGGATCAATTAAATGAATTTTACCGGTAAACGCTTGGTAAATGAAAGCACTGTTTGTTTCAAGTGTTTGGAGTGGAAACGTAAAACCCGTAAGTGCTTCCTTTTATTACGATTCATTACCATATCGCTCATTCCATGAACGGGCAAGGTGAGGTGAATTCTGAGTTCTGATTGGCTACTCGAGCAGGCACGCTCGGGATTTCCCGCTTTGTCCCGCGAAACAAAACAAAATGGCCCTATCATAAATTCTATATTGACCAAACTTGTTCGGTCAAGATGGCTGGATACTGGCCTAAGAAGGAACTAGGTCAATATGAAGCCATATTGACCTCTCGCTTGGTTAACAACCCATATTTAAAAACTTCGGTAACTATGACATGCACGCATGTACAAGCACCTTGTCAGCTTCCACCTGAGTGAGTAATGTTTCAATCTGCCTGTCTCTTTCTGCTACTTCGACTTGCAAACGCTGAAAGGTACAAAATTGAACTGATTCAGACCAGGTAATTTTGGCGGGAAAAGAGTGGCTGCACAAGTCGTCAGTCTTACGACAATTTTTTTTATCCTGAAAATGCTTTACCACCAAAATCAATTTTTCAAGTTTTCTGTTCCCATTCTATGGAAAATCGTTTACAGGATGGAACATATTACAATCAGAGCAGGCGCGGATCTAGAAAAACGGTAACCGATTTGCTAAACGATTGGAAAGAAAAAAACATTTAACCAACGCATTTTCCAGATTTCAACTTGGAAAGTTTTTCTTTCAGTACAAAATATAATTTATTATGGAAAATCTGACCTCATTTGTTGTATCAGATTGTGTCAGTCTTTTCAGCAACACATCCTGTTGTTTCCTCATATGGTCGTACTCTCCCTGTGCAAAAAGAAAGCATCAAACACAGTACTACACTGTCGAAGTTAGGCAGCCCATTGTTAAAGGCAGAAACGGGTGCTTTATAAGCCGACAGCACAACAGTCATGTTCAATAGCTTGTAAGCGATTGGACAATTTGTATTGTTATATACCTAGACTTTCACTCCACAAAACGAGCACTGTGATTGGTTGATTCTTAGTCACGTGCCCCCGATCAAATTTAAATGTATCCCGACCGGGATATAATTGCGCAGTTGTTGCCCGCGCGCCAATTGTGCCGTCTTTGTTTGTTTGTTTTTGCTATATTTTGTTTAAGGGAAAGTCGAAATATACAACAAAGCACTTAATGTATGGTCCCTCGGGAAACTAGTTAGTCTTGTTTTCCCTCGAGTTCTGATGTCATCAGGACTCTTGGGAAAACAAAACTAACTGTTTCCCTCGGGACCATGCATTAAGTTTATATTGTACTGCCCTGAATAGCCAATCAGATTACCAGTACATCCAAGAGCCTCTCACTGGTTTATGCTAACGTTCATTAACTCGCTTGATAATTCACATTTTTGCAGTTCAATTCAACTATTATCCTTGTTAAAGAAAGTTACGCTATCACTCTGTTTATTGGAGGACAAAATTATGTAAAGCTGCTCATTCCAAATAATACTGTTTTGTCCCACTGTTTCATTCACTATACAATATAGCCGGCTACAGTATCTCTAATAGTTTCATATATATGAGGAAAAGAGTAATGTCACAACTGGCCCTTTGAAAATGAATGAATAAAGAATTTAAGCAGATGGCTCTTGGGCCGCACACCTCAGTATGTTGATGTTCTCTCAGCAGTCTTCTCAAACCTTTGTTCGTCCTTTCAAACTCATCTAACTTTTGCATTAGCATTTCTCTTTGACGAGTTAACAACGTTGTATCGGCTGCTGACATGCGTTTGTCCTGAAACAACAAATGAAGTGAAGCTACCGTATCCAGAGTCGCAGACGTCCAAAGGGGGGGAGAGAGGGGCGTTTGGCCCGAGGGGGGTACCCCGCTATAAAAGTGACAGGGGTGCTTGTTGTACCTATTAGGGGTTTGAACGTGTGGATTGGTATCGCTTAGGGTGCTAAAACATAAAATGACTGTTGCCAGAGTTGTCTTGGTACATTTTAGGGGTCTGAGGTAAGCTAGGTTATTACCTAATACTTTGAAACTGTTCTTGAGAAAGTGTTCGAAAGTTATCTTTATTACTATTAAAATTTGCAGAGTTAGTTATGATTTGTTGCTGAATTGGTTCCTTTTTTGTGGAGGGGGGGGGGGGTAGAAGTTTGGGACACGCCCATCAAACAAGATTCTGGCACATTCTCTAAATTTTCCGTCAAGCAACCCTATCACTTTTCTAGGGGAGTAACCCTTCCCACCCCAGGGAGTTTGGGTCATCATCATCATCATCATCAATCTTTATTTAAACACGGTGTTAAACATCAGGCAAAAATACAATTATGTAAAAAAGATATCAATATACAGTAACATAACAATATAAAACGCCCCGAACCCGAAACCCAATATAACTTTATATACAAATATTATATTAAAAGAAAGGAGGAATATTAATACAAAAATACATATAAATTAAAGCCTGGTTTCCATGAATGCTGTGTCTAAGTTAGATAAAAAGCGTCGAAAGTTTGTCAGAGAACTTGCTTGCCTGGCCTGAGAGGGTAAGCTGTTCCACAGAGTTTCACCACTATAACTAAAGCTATTTTTGAAATAGTTTGTACGCGGCAAGGGAATAGCAAGCTTATTCTCAAAATCTCGTAGATTGTATGGATTAACATCACTGCGTTGAATAAATTTATTAGTTAAATACTTCGGTGCATTAGGCCATTGATAGATTTATACACCATTTCTGCTTTCGATATTTGACGCCGAGTTTCTAAATTCTTCCAATTTAGACTTTTAAATAATTGATTTGCATCTGTATCATAGCTGGAGAAGGTCAGAATCCGCGCGGCCCGATTTTGAAGTTTTTGTAATTTGTCAGCAAGTGTTACGCCACAGGTACCCCACACAATGCTACAATAGTCAAAATGCGCCTGGACTAGTCCTTGATAGACTTTTTGAAGCGTCGCAGGAGGCACACAGTGTCTTATTCGTTTAACCCTTTCACTCCCAAGAGTGACTTTACAGATTTTACTCTGTCTAACGCCAGACGATTTTACTCGTCAAATGGAGACCCCTTGGGAGTGAAAGGGTTAAAAACTATCTCCCTTAACCCTTTCACTCCCAAGAGTGACTTTACAGATTTTACTCTGTCTAACGCCAGACGATTTTACTCGTCAAATGGAGACCCCTTGGGAGTGAAAGGGTTAATTACTCCAATACCGGACAATATTTTTTTGATATGGAATCAATATCGTTACTCCAAGTTAAGTTTTCATCGATTAGAACCCCAAGAGATTTGGTTATATCGATCGACCCTACTTATTTGGGTGCCATTGATTTCAAAGGTTGGAGAGATGGGTAGATTTTTCAGCTTTTGCCTTGAACCGATTAACATAAATTCGGTTTTAGTCAAATTGAGGGTAAGTTTATTGGCAATTAACCACTGATTAATACTTGATAAATCTCGGTTTAAAGAATCCTGGATGGAGTAGATATCATTGCCAGAATAGGTTTTAAAAATGAGTATCATCAGCGTATAATCGGGGTTCAGAATTTGATAAACAATTTGGTAAGTCACTGATGTACAAAAGAAACAACAATGGCCCCAGTATAGTTCCTTGTGGTATACCACATGTCAATAAGAGGCTTTCCGAAAGAGAACCATTCACAGAGCACCGTTGCATCCGATTGTCCAAATAGGAGGAAATCAACCGGGGAGCATTTTTTTACCTTTTATGCCATATAAATTCAGTTTAGACAGCAAAATAACATGGTCGACCGTGTCAAAAAGACAACAGCATTTACATAACCACGTTCAATATTAAAAGCCCAGTTTTCAGTGGCCTCTAACAAGGCTGTGACAGTGGAGTGAAATGACCGAAAGCCAGATTGGTATTTGGATAAGATATTATATTCTGTCAAATAAAAGGAAAGTTGATTGTAAAGTAATTTCTCAAAGACCTTCGCTATTGCAGAAATTACAAAAATAGGGCGATAATTATTCATATCGATTCTGTCCTTTCACCCTGTTTGAATACGGGTGTGACTTTAGCTGTCTTCCAATCAATAGGAAATATGTCAGTAGTAACGGCACAATTAAAGATGGTGGGGATATGCGGAGCAATAATAACAGCACATTGGCAAATAAGTCGACTCGATATCTTGTCAAGTCCAGCCCCTTTTGATTTATTTAGTTTATTCAATAAGACAAAAACTTGCCTATTATCGACAGGGAGGAAAATCGAATTTATTGTCATTACTTCTGACATATTCATGGTAATTAGGCTTGATGTTATTTGACAACCCACTTCTCAGTGCTCAAATCCCATTCCTACTATCGGAATTCGGAAAAAAATTCCAGTTCCCAGTAACTGAATCCCATTGCCAGTGACTTAAATCCTCTTTTCCCAGGACAAAACCTGGCCAATCCCAATTCAGGACCCTCACTACAGGACATTTTATACAGGACGCACCTCTTTCAGTTTTCTTACAGTGTCCCTCAGTTTCTGCAGTTGCTCTCCCGCAGCTTTGCCGTCCATCTCTACTTCGACTAGTTTCTTTAAAAGCGAACTTTTTTCACCTGCTAACTTTCCAGCCTCGGATCTGAAATTGTAATTTGCGCCATGATTACACAGGTATTTTTGTGGCAAGACTGCTTGTATAAAAAGAGTTAAGAAGAATATAATAATAATGAAATGTGTTGATATTTTGTCAAATTTTTCCTTATTGTTAGTTTTTGAAGTGTGGGCACTATGGAGAATTTGTACCTTGAACTTGGGGCATCTGAGCTTTCAGCCCCAAAGACCATGCCTTTCACACTCAATTTTTTTTTCCCAGAAGCCCCCTTTAGAAAAGAAGCACAGTTGAACTCTCCAGTCCCCTTTGGCACAGGACTTGTTTTATTGGCAGGAAAGCCCAGGGTCTGATTTGGCACCACCCTTTTGCCTCCCAAAAAGGACCGTCCATTGTTCAGTCTTCAGAACTTCTCATTTTAAATGACTGCATTTTGCAACAGTTTTCCCATCAAGTTTAGAAGGGCTGCTTACTTCTCTGCCTTTGATTTAAAACAAAAATGAACTAACCTGGAAATATCAGCATCCTCTCTGAACTTTTCAACTGAGTGACGCAGTGCTTCATTTTCCTTAACTGTGGTCTTTAGTTCGTGTTTGTAACCCTGATCAAAGTTGATTTTATTACTAATTATTAATTATTGCCTTCAAAGTTCTTTGGAGGGATCTTAATTTTGTTCTTTTTCAATCACTATGTGTCGATGAGTGAATGATACTAAAATAATGATCATTATACTTTTTTCTTACCAGTAACTCATCCTCTTGAACTTCAAGGAGTCTTCGTGAAGCATCCAATTGCTCGTCTTTCCTTTCAACAACATTTTTTACTCTTTGAAGATCCATCTGGAATTAAAGCAATCACTAGCTGTCAATATCACGCAATAGTGTATTATGTGGTTATGTTATACAACAGTAAAATATATCATGTATGGTAGTTTGACACAATGGTACTGTACTTACAATATGGATTTCACTAGAAAATTTGCTTAGCTGGTTCATACATATATCCAGAATGAATTTATTTATTTAAGTATTATATATTTGACTTGATGCTAAAATTTTGCATTTTTATCTAAAGTTCCTTTTGATAACTACAGGCAGTTTTAGAAAAATGTCACCTCATTTTTCAGCATTCCAACTTCTGACATTAAGTTACCAATCCGTTTTTCATATGACCTCATTTTACCATGGGCATCTTCCTCCTATAAAAACATTTTAAAAAGGAAAATATCAAATTTATAAAGAAAAAAGGATATTCACACTCAAAAAGTTTATATTTAACAATTATTCGCTAAAATATTGCTGAATATTCACCGAGATGAAGTTGAGATGAATATTCACCAATAATCACTGTGCCTGAGGCGAATAATTGTTTTAGTATAAATACACAGGTGATTATTTCAAAAAAGGAAAGAAAAAGTACTGTACAACACAAAAAAATTTTATTTCATCAAAAGCGTGCGAATGACTGGCAGCCATTTTGTTTCCCGAGGTGATTATCGGCTGATAATCCAAGATAGAGAACCAAGCAGAGCGCGCGATTTTGTATAATCACCTGAGTATTTATACTAAAGCAAATTAGCTACTCCAAATTCAAGGATTTAATAAATTTTAAGCACTGTTGTTAATGTATAATAATAATAATAATAATACCACCTGTTGCAGAAAGTGTTGTGTCTCTAAGCTGCAGGGAATTGCTAAGACACAACATGACACAAGAAAACCCAGAAAAACACAAAAAACTGGAGAGAATTGTACTAATAATAATAATAATAATAATAATAATGATGATGATGATGATAATAAAGGTAGGGTATATTTTCATTCCACTGAGCATGGCTCTTCTATGCTAAGACCTACATACAATAATAAAGAATATATCTATATAGGTATGCACAGACTAGCCTTGACAATGTATTCTTACTGACAACATCTGACAACAAAATGCAGGTGTGTACCTCTGAGGTAGAGAGGTCAGCCATTTTCAAGGTCCCACTCTCAACAGGGGGACTAATCTCCAAACGATGAGAAGATGCCTGCAGACAGTTTCAGATGAAAATTTAACAATTAATTGCCTCAGACTCAGTGATTACCGGTGAATATTCACCGAGATGAAGTCAGGGTGAATATTGACCAATAATCGCTGAGCCTGAGGCAAATAATTGCTTTAGTATAAATACACGGGTGATTATTTCAAAAATAGAAAAGAAGAAGCATTGTACAACACGAAAAAATTCTATTTCATCAAAAGCACGCAAACGACTGGCAGCCATTTTGTTCATCGAGGTGATTATCAGCTGATGATCCGAGATAGCGAACCAATCAGACCACGCAATTTTGTATAATCACCTGAGTATTTATACTAATTCTTATTTTCAAATAACATAACTTAATTGGTATAAACAGTTCTGCTAGAAAGACAAAGAAGAAGAAGAAAAACAAGCATACTTTATTATTGTATATCAATAGCTTCTACAGGCTAAAAATAAAATTATTCTTTAATGGATTAAAGGGCTCTATTGTGGGGATTCTTATGATACTTGCTCAATGCTGTTCAAAAATTGTGATTTTGCAACTTAGTTCATACAGTACTATGAATATTATCAGGAACATCCAAAAAAAGACATTACTGAAATTTCCAAAGGGAGAGAAAACTAACAGTGCAGCTTTTAATTATTAGGCATTATAATCATTGTTTTGTTTTTTTTGGCAATTTCATGAGATCAAGACACAGGTCCTTTAATAAATTACTAAACAAACATGCAGCCTGTAATAAAAACAACCTCCCAGGTAAGTGGTCTTTTTGATGTCCGTCCTGGTGGCGGGACAAACGGTGGTGAAGCCGACTTCTTGGATCTCCTTGGACCCTAAATTGGTACGACATAGCAAATCAAAAACACAATCTTATGGCAAAGTTTGATAGATACAAAAATAATGTTTAGCACTAAAGATTTGGAACCAAAAACACTCATTAACAATAATTATTAATATTTATTATAATTAATTATCGGATCAATGTCAGTACCTGGGCAACTGTGCACCTACCTCTCACCTAAACCAACAAGTTATAATAACTCAAAAAGTTAGCATTAATGTTAGGTTAGGGAAGGGGTAGGTGCACAGTTGCCTAGATACTTATATTGATCCCAATTATCTATATCATCAACATACTGAGGATTTTGCAAAGCCACTCATCCTTTTGCTTTTTAGGCGCTTCTGAAAGTTCAAAAATAAAAAAAAAATTATTATTAATATATTCTTATGGCTGAATTGAATTTTGATGTTATAAACGTCAAGGCAAATGAGTGAAAAAGCAACCATGACCATTACAACTGCTATATTATTGCTATAACTGCATGTTAATAAATAGAATAGAATCAATTCATGCAAATGATTAACTGTGCCAGACTAGAAAAATAATTATCATCATTTTATCAATTATTACCATTTAACCATTAAAGCAGCTTATTAAATTTCTACACTTACTTCCACTGCAGTTGGAACTCCTGGTTTTGCCTTTTTGCCTTTTTTAAGGTGTACATGGACTGGTGTTTCTCTGTCCACATGGACGTGGACTGGAGACTTACGACCGTCCACTGTCATACTGTAAAACTGAAAGTGGGCAAAAATATCACAATATTATCGATGGTGTGGTTCAATTTTATCCATGGTTTAAATTTTATTTTCCTTTGTTTCAACTCATTATCATACATTACCATACCAAAAAAAATTAAAGGAAAATAAAATTTAAACCAAGGAAAAAATTGAACAACAACATAGGTAGAACAGCTAATTTTAAAAAACAAATTTCAACTATTTGCTACATGAAGTAGGAATGTCTTGGAAGAATATAAAAAAAATATTAGGGCACAAATTTACTCACTATTTAATGGATGTAGATATTTTATAAATTACAGCTTGAGCAGTAAAATCATGCCTCCTCCATGAGTTCCAAATGTCAACCCTCTACCATCATTCTTTTCAATGCTCCAATTGTTTAAAACCTTCCTGATGTAATTATAGGCTAGGCGATTTGGCCCATAGAGTAAATCTCAAAGGGAACAAGAATCAATTTTTCAATTTATTAACCCTATAATAATACATAATTACATATCAAATATATCAAAAAATATATAAATACAGATTAACATCAATATGCAAATCTTTTTATGTACTTTAGAGAACTTTCTCACTTAAATAAATTTTGACGTAAAATTTACTGAAATATTTATTCAATTTATTTCAATAAAACTAACTTTAAAAAAAAATTCTTTTAAAAACTCATTTGGTGTTACATAAATACGAAAAACTTCAGTTTTCTTTAAATTCCTACAATTTTATATTTTGCAAAGTCAAAATGTTAGGTTACTTTGTAATAAATAAATATATGTTGCCTTGACGAAAGAAGAACTGCAAATTTTACACTTCAGGCATTAAATGCTCAAGTTTTGACAAAAATCAAGTGAATATGCGAACACGATTGACAGACACGTTGATTCCCACAGTGAAATTAATAAAGAGTTAATAAAATAGCTAAGTAATTACTCGTCAATTCAAAGTAATAACAACTCTACCAACAATAACATGCAAAGAATGGCTAGCAATGAAACGAAAACGCCTCGTACACGCTAGTGACTCACTGACACTTGCGAAATACAGTGAGACAACTTTTGCAAGAAATAGCATTATAATCCAACGGATATAACAGTTTCGATCATAAGGATTATTTTTTCTTTCAATATCACAAGTATATGTTTCCACATTGAAATGGAAGTTTTAACAACTCAATTAACGAGTGAAAAGCGACCAGAGGTCTATTTCATGACACTCGAATTTGGCGCCTAAACAAGATACCGTACTAGGGTTTGTGAGAGATCATATACAAACCTTTATCTACAGTTTGAGCTCAAACATCCCATACGGTAATCCACCAGACAGAATACTAACAAAAGCTGCAGATTAAAGATCAAAACATTGCTCAAAACATGGTTCAAAACCCAAGCCGTTGCTCTGCGCCCAGACGCTCCACGACCAAGATGATTGGTCGAAGAGTGCTTTGAAAATATACTAGCCTCGCTTTCGTTGGTGGTACTTACAGTACATAGATTTGTACATTCTTCTGGTATATGTTTTTTTCGCTGATTAATAAATGAGTTATTTTCGGATCTTATATGGTTTGAAAACTTTAGCCAAGTATTGCGTATAATGACATCACAAAAGCTTCATCATATGAAATAGCACGCGCTTATTTTGGTTGCAATGGTGATGGTTTCGCAGAGGACCCAATCGCTCTATCTGGAATATTGACCCAATTTTCTTCTCTTTCAGGAAACAATGGATGCTTTCCATTCACCGAAAAATTTCGGTTTGGATTTTCGGAAAATTTCTGTCACGAATAGAACGGGCTTAATCTCGGTCGTCACGTGGTCAGTTTTTGCCCCAGGCTTCTTGACACCGCTTATCGTATGTGTTCAAAATGGCGGGTGTTTTAAAAATTAACCCAGCAACCGATTGCGATGATTCCGATTTCATTTTCAATTCGGTCTTGTTCGATGATGAAAACGAAATACCCTTACTATGGTAAGAAACGGTTCCTTCATATTCGTAGTCGGAACACCCTCCTAGATTTTCATAAATCTTTTCCGGAAAAGATCTGTTCCATTCGATTCCCACCCGAAATTTTCGAAAATTTTGTCGAATGGAATGCGCCCAATGATACAAACTGTGTGGTTTGGAAAGAAGAACGTTACCACGCACCAAACTTTACTACAAGCAGGACTTTCTTCCCCTCGACATTTATTAAATACACACTGAAACAGCTCTTCAGGGTGACTGCTTCACAGTTGCCGGCCTACGTTTTTCAAAAGACCGCAGACTTTTCGGGTTGACCTCGGGAGCAATGATACACGCTAAAATAGTTTGGGAACAAAGTCGTTTTTGCCCATGGAAATGTGGCGAAACAGGAGCCCTCCTGTCGAAAGTCGAAAAAGCCGATAACCTTATTATAAGGGGCCGGAGCTGCGCCGTCATTTATGTCGGATCAGGGTCGGATTCAACGAAATTGCAGTTATCAGGGTACAATTTAGCCTACGCTGCAAGTTAACCGAGAATTGTCTTGTGTAATCTTAAAAAAAAAACACGAATTGTGATTATTCCCGAAATAAACATTGCTATCATTAAAAAAAAGGAAGCTTTCTACGTCCTTTATCAAAGTACCGGGTCTTGAAACGGGCCGCTGGAAGCAAGCGCACACTCCCGAAGCATCCCTTGCGTTTTGTATTAACGTTGCTCGTGGTTTCTGTTAGAGTGTTTCTGATGTCCCGATGCGTTTTCGATGTGAAAATAAAAGAAAGTACAGAGTGTGTTAAAGTGAACCAAGAGAAGTGATGGAGCTCGGTGTGAGCTGGGCCCTAGGAGGGGGCGTGCATATGCGCAATAGCGGACCGGTTTGAGGTTTTATGCGCAACTGTTTCAATATGGATTACTTTCGGTCTGTAAACATGGCAGAGTTCTCTGATTCTATGAAGAAATTTGGGGCCCAAACGGCCACTTTTTTCTCAAGGGCAAAACAGGTTGGACTGTTTATTCCCTTAAAACTGTTGTTATTGTATTATTTTCATCATGCGTTCCTTTTTTCTCAGTACACAGAGGAGCAACTGGGCAAGTCAGAAAAGACAGAATTTGACGCCAGGTTTGAGTCGCTCGTAGAAAAGGCAGATCGCACAAAGTACTGGACAGAAAGACTGCTGCGACAGACAGAAGCTTTACTTCAACAAAACCCTGGTTAGTTGAAATCTTTGTTTATTTTGAAAGTTTTGTTAGTGAAATAAGGAAGTTTTGGTGAAACACTGAAAACGGTATAAGACCGGAGCACCGTTTCTGGGAATTTCCGTTTTCTAGCTTGGTCAAGTAACACCTCGGGATGCGTTTTTAAAATGAATAAATGCATGATATGAAAATTTTATGTGAGAATTCCCCCCATCAACGTTAACCTTTTATTGCACTTCTTGTTGCGTTTATTTGTTGAATGTTTCTTGTTTCGCTTGGCTGCACTTAAATAACCATTTTCTACCACATTGCAATCCTGTTCAATTTTGCGGCTTCGATCTTCTTGTAAATTTAAAATTGATTGCTAATTGTAAAACTTGTGACATTTTTAAGTTTTGACAGGTCTTGATTCTTACTGCATTTGTTTCTTTCTTCTCCTGCAATTCCTAAAGACCTTGTCATACCCCAAAGTACCCGTGTAAGAATGTACAATTTAAACCTGGATTATCACATCATGCGACCGACGTTTTCTCCGTTTCTTTTAATGTTGATTCCATCATTTTAGAACCAAACTAGCTCAGACAACAAAAGTACTGAATGTGTTGTATTTTCTTACTGTCTGTGTATGTTCTCACTTTTGGAATTTTTACTGTCTAGTTAACATCTCCTTGCATACGAAGTTAAAATAGAAATTACAACACAGCCACGACGAGATCGGATGTTTTTCCGCAATGATTTTGAATTTCATGTACTGTTTGTTTAACAGAATGCAAATATGTATTCAGCCCCACCTAGTAGATGACTTCAGTTTTTGTCACCCTACATTTATCAAGTTTAAATTAAAAGTTAGGCCAAATTTGTACTTAGTTAACATTAAAACAGCTATGACTTACTATTGACTAAGAATTTTCAAATTTGCTCAGTTTTACTTTCTACAGAGCTGTATTTGAAATACATTTTTGTCAGAGCTAATGTGGTTACCATGGAATATGTTCTGATCTAATTCTTCAGCTCAAAGATAATTTTAATATTATCCAGACCTTTTTGGAAATGTCTATTAAATTCATTGTCAAAAAAAGTCATGGTTGCAGGAGAATGTTAGAAAACTCTGGAAATATCAGTTGTAATATCACAAGGTTCTCTGAAGTTTACAAATCTTCAGGAGAATATTACAAAGTGTAAAGACCTGAAAGATTTTGTCCAAAATTTACTATAGAGCACCAGAAACCTGTAAGACTTGAGGGTTTCTAGAAGCACATATTTGAAAAAGTAACTATTTTGGAGCTTCCACCTTTGAGTGAGCCTTTTCCTTTGCATACTTAGATGCACGTTTGTTTATTGGCACAGGTTTAAGGGCTGAAGAGTTTGTCTACCAAAAGTTAGATAAGCCTAAACCCCCTCGCTGTACAAACAGTGAAGCACTGGGACAGTCCATGATTGAGGCTGGAAATGACTTCGGTCCAGGAACAAACTATGGTGGGTTACATGTACTGTACATTGGTGTATGTGTTGTGGTTCAATTTTATCCTTGGTTTAAATTTTATTTCCATTTGTTTCAAATTCATTATCATACATTATCATAGCAAAAAAAAAACAAAGGAAAATAAAATTTGAATCAAGGAAAAAATTGAACTACAACATGTGCATTACTGACCAAGCACACGATCAAGATGTCTGCAATATCCATCCATCTTCACGGAACAAGCTTGGTCAATAAAAGGTTTAGTATATGGCCATTTTGTTTGGTTTTGTTCTACAGTAAAAAAAGCGTGAAATCCGAGTGGGCATGTTGCCTACTCAGGTAGCCAATCAAAGCACGGGATTGGGCTCATCTTTCTGGCTCACAGAACCAGCCATATAAAATGAACATTATTGAGCTGCTTGACTTCGTACCTAATTATAAGTTCTGAAAAATGTGCACTTACCTGTACATTGGTGACAAAGGTTTGGAAACATCCTCATTCTGAACACCATTTGCCTCTGTTGTAGAGCTCTGTTATTATTTTTGTTATCTCTTCCGGATCGTTTTCCCAAAATTACAGTATGTGTCTGATTTGCTTCGTGAAGCCTGCAACTGCAATTATTAAAAAAACGTTTATTTTACATGATGCTTCAAGTTAGGATTAGGAAAAACACCTCCAAGGAAGATATTTAATGAAGGGAATTCTGTTCTAACTTTTTTGGTAATTAATGTTTAAGTCATTTTTACACTTGAAGTTTTGTTTGACCTTTATAATAGAGTGACTTCCACTGACACCCTATCAGTTGATGCTAGAGGTATCTTGTACTACAGTAGAATCCAAATTTCCCAAACCCTTGGTTTTCTCTAACCTTCCAATAACTCAAACGAATTTCTTTTTCCTTCAGGTCATTTTCTATGTAATCGTACCCTCAATAGCTTGAACTCTCAACAACTTGAACCAATTTTCATTTCCCTTGGAGGTTTGAGATGTTGGCATCTCAAACCTCCAAGTCTCCACCTTCAGGAGTATTGTCTCCATGTTCTTTCTTTAAACCTTTTCAACATGACATCATTTTGAATGCAGTATCCTCTCACTAAAATGGAGGCTAAGTTTGGAAGCCCCCATTCCATTCTTCCTGCCCCATATTAACAACGTTTTCATTTCAGTACAGTATTCTTGTTATTTCAAATCTAGGTAGTGCGCTGGTGAAGTGTGGAGTTACAGAGAAAAAGCTTGGTCAAGCAGAAGTAGAATTGAAAAACAAGGCAATGCTTCAATTCCTTCATCAACTTAAGAATTTTCTGGATGGCGACATGAAGACAATAACGGTATGTTGTTTCTTTGTTTGTTTGACAGGCTTTAACCCTTTTGCTTCCAGAAGTTATCAATATCCGACTTCTCCTTACAACAGCAGTGCATTACCTAGGTGTTAGCCAAATATGAATTTAACAAATTGTCAACTTAATTGTCAGACCAACATGAAAGGCAATGTTTGTCCCTCACTAAGGAGAATTGCTTCGTAGATCTTGGGAGTAAAAGGGTGAATCTACTTCTGATACATTTGGCAGCCATGTTCTTGAAACCCCGTTGGAACCCCCATATAAAAGTCACTGCCCTGAAGAGAAAAATGTAGGGCATCTGTTATAAGGTTATTGCCTCATACTTAGTAACTGTTATTTCAAGTACAATGTTTATTGGCAAGGGCATTCATTCATGAACTGATCATTGAACTGCAAACTGAAATGAGCTGGTGAATGGGCAATATCTAATGTTTTGAGGCTGTCTGTTTCTTTCAGAAAGAACGTAGGACACTTTTGGCAAAGAGGCTGGACTTGGATGCATGTAAAGCTAAAGTTAGAAAGTCACAAAGTCCAGAAAAAATGCAACAGGTGAGTGACTCCACAGCAATGATTATGTCATTCTAACAAACCACAAACACTATATATTATTTATTATCATAATTCATGTAGTGTTTGTATCAATGGTATTTATTATATGTCATACTATTTTATGATCTTATAGCCAGGAAAGATCACTTCTTATTACTTAATTGTACTTTCTCCCTTCCACTTCTACATGTCTGTCACCATAATCTGCAATCACAGGGTTCTGTCACCTTAATTCTTGTGAACTGTATGCTCGCCTTCATATTCAGTTTAAAGGACATGATGTTGTCATGACCCTTACCAAAGCTGGTGATATGGGACATATGTGGCCCAAGTATGGAAAATACATGGGATGATCTATGGTTCATATATGATATTTCTGTGGCCTTGATATGGGCTATTGCCTTCCATATCAAACCCAAGCATGGTCACTGTTTCTTCTCAAGAGACATTATATTGTCTACTTCTATGGGAATGCTACGTATTTCGTAAAGTTCCATACATTCCCCATATGATTTGTATGGAAACTGCATGGGACTACCCCATAGCAAAACCATATGATCCTGTTTTGTGTCTATGGGATTTCTATGTATTTTGCAAAGTTCCATAGAACTTCCATAGCATTTTGGTATTGTTATTTGATATGGGAATGCTATGGGCCCTTTTTATTTTTCAGTTCCGTACCAAATCCATATGTTCCAGGAATTACTATTATTACTATGGGAAATCTATGGTACACTGAAAAAAGAAAATGTACCCATATTAAACCCATAGCTTGGTTCCCATGCACTGGAGAAACCCATAGGATTCCCATTTAGCTTAGAAATAAGCTCTCTGATCATGTTGGCAGCACAGGGGAGCTGAGAATGCCCCTGCTGCTATCCTTTCCCCCTACGTTTTTTTAAGAAAATGTTAACTCACACTTTGAACATAATTTCATCAGTTTAATTGTAAGGTGACCAAGCCATTGTTTGGAATTCTTCACACATCTTTGTCTTATCTAGTGATCATGCAGTTAAATTTCCAAAAATCTCTCTCAAATTGCATAATAAAAACAGCTAGCAGCTTGACAACTTAACTTTATAAGTCAATACTATTACATTAAATCATTCTTGAAAACTGACAAGTAAAAGAAATGTAAAAAAAGAGAACACTATTAAAAATATGTACATGTAGATGATAAAACCCTCCTGGGTAAAATGTAGCTTAAGAATATGAAAATCTGTTAACTGTCCATATTTACTCATGTCTGAAAGCTCAAATTCGTGAAGGTCTTCTTGCCTCCATGCATTTCATATTAATTTTCTGAACCACACTGCTTGGAAGTGGCGAGTCCCTAGAAAAAGAAAAGAAAACACCTGCAGTTAAAGGTCTGTCGTGTTGTAATCTTTTTTGTCAGAAACTCCTTCTATGTCAACAATGACTGAATGTAACATTCTGGTGTCACAGCACCAAAATGTTACAAAGTTAATACAAGGGTTTGCTTTTGTTCTTCATAGCATACAAGGTACCAAATGATTGAACCAAGTCTTTTAATATTCATTGCAAGCAAATTATGATTCAATGGTGTGAATTAAACTTGAATACAACCTTAGTATAAATATGCATTTTGGATTGTTTTGCCCACATGGTAACATAAAAAGGTTTTTAGGAAGTCTACCTGCATTTCCTCAGCATAATTATTAACTGGAAAGTGTTTCATGTGTTTGCATGCATGCAGCTAACAGTTAAAAAAGTGAAGATCAGTCATTCACAGTCTCTAGCATTTCATCAGTCTAGGTAAATTGCCAGTACACTGGTTGGTAATAACTTTTGACAAAACTTTTGACAAAACTAGACTGTTCGTGCAATATAGACTTTCTGTAACTTCTCGCTTTGTCAAAGAGTGACGAGTAGCACCTGGATTGTGCTTGAATAACTTGCATGTATTGTTTTAGTCAAGTAAGATCATGTGCTTAAACGGCTTTTACTGGTTACTATAGTGTAAGTCCATCAAATAAACACTGGAATCTTCGTTTGTTGATGACAGAAAATGATCGTTTATGTCTGAGAAACAAAAGCTAAAGTTTATAAATGCATACATGCGAATCCCATGTCCACATGCTTTTCAATGTACTGAGAACAACTTACCTTCTCTGAGATGTGCTGGGATGCTTCTCTTTCTTGAGTTTCGTACCGACATTGTGGGTTTTCCTTTCCTCTTATATTTCCGTCCATCTCTTTTAAAGAAAGTACTTCTTCTGTGAAAGGCACAGGAAAAACAATCGCTTATCGAGCTTGATGAATATCCATGCTGGAATCTCTGAAGAAAGTGACAGATTTGAAAGGGACGCGCTTGGCTTGATTGAGTCACGTTATTGGTTGACAAAAGACCATGTGATCCTTTGCTGAAAGGCGACAAAGGATCGCGGGCTCAAACGCCTCACAAACAAACATGGCCGACGAATGTTCAGGCGATGGTATTCGAAAACAAAGAGGGCGCTATAGACAATTTCTGCGTCATTCTAATCCTTATAAGTTTGCAGCAGCAAGGACGCGAAAAACAGGCAGAAGTAGCTTCCATAAAACGGGTCGATCACGAACCGTTTCTCAAAATGGCTCCGACAGAACTGAGTGCGTGTTCAGTGTTGCAGAGGAGCCCACAGTATTCGAGCCGTTCACAAGTGAGCTTACCAACTTGCCAGATGATGAGAAGAGCTGTCGTGAATAAGTTCAGGAAACAGACAACACTTTAAGTGATGATTTCTGCTGCTTTGAGGTAGAGCAAGACGAAGATGAAATAAGTCAGTTCAAATTTGAAGAGACACATGATGCCGTGACGTTGGGTATGCAGCACATTTCCCAAATCATTGTGAAAAAGATTGATTTCATCAAAAATAATTGAGTCAGCAAAGCTTTAAGTAATTTTAAGTAAAGTTCTGCCCTCCAAATGAAATTGTTGTTTCCCATTTGATTGAGACTTTAACATGTTTGTGCTGGGTTCAGTAGTTTAACATGACATGTTAGTAAATAAAAAGTACTTCAATTATTATGGTTTGTGTAATTTATTATATAAAGCCCTTTTAATTTTTGATGGTCAACACTTCTTGTTTTTGCTCTCTCAAGTAATAATAGACACATGATGTGTTTACTGCAGAGGACTGGTCATCATAAGTTGGGCCCAGTATTCACAGTCATAATGATTGCAGTCTTATTGTTTCAGATTCCTTTAAGGCCATCCCCAGCATAACTTATAGCTTCCACGTAATGCAAATTATATCGCATGTAACAAGAGGCTGTTTGAAATGGAAAATGATATTTTTCTGAGGTGTCAATTATGGGTGCTTCTTGCCACTGGAATTTTGTAACCAGCCCATAGAATATCCATAGCAAGTGATATTTGGAAAGTTGCTTGGTGATAAAAACTGAATAAAATATAACAAAGACTTTTCTGCCCCATAGAGATTCCATATAAATTCAAATGGAAAACCTATGGAACTTGCAGCAGTGTTTTATTTCCTGGTATGGATAATCTATGGAGCATTACAATGTGTACATCCCATATCACTTCCATAGATGAGGTGGAGCAAGCAAATGTCTCATTTCTATGGAATACATATGGGCATCTTAGTCCCATAGTTCCCCCATACAGTGGATGGCATAGTCTTTCCTTCCCATGCATTTTCCATAGCTTGAAATTTGACAAAAATAGGGCCCATATCAGTTCCATACCATCATCCAACCTTCCCATACCATTTCCACATATGGGTCAGATATGGCCCAACATTTGCCATATCATTCCCATATTTTTGCTTTGGTAAGGGGATGGTCGATCAGGTCAGCACACTTGCAGAAATTAAAACCTTCAACTAATGATAGCCTGTAAATAAAGGAGTCTGTTAGATTAATTAGTGCCTTAGTGTCTATATGAAAGTGACATTTAAGCAACAATGATAATGTTACAGTATTTTCAGAAATTTACAACAGTCAGACTTTGTGAATGTTGATTTTGCTTCATTTCTTCCCGCATAAAATCCTAACCGCACATACATGTAGGTTCATGGACACAAACAGATGAGATTTTCTAACCTCAAGGTATTGAATGCAACAGACTATGAGAAACGGAATGTTTTTTTTCTACTGTGACATTTTCAAGAGCACATTCATGGCTACAGTCTAGTCACTATAACTCTTTGTGTTGGATTCTTGTCTGAACAGGTGACATTCAAATGCTTGACTAAAGGTCTGTTTCTACCTGACGACAAAGCTGAAAAGGTGACTTTTCTAAGCATACTTCTTAACACCCTCTTGTGTTCTGTCAGTTAAGAAGGCAATTGCTTTATGTGTTGACAAAGTCTTTGCATGTTTTGTCGTCAAACTGATCTCTTTTCAACCTTGTTTGCCAGCTGCTTGGCATTGGTGAACTCATGTCTCTCCATGGTTGTCATCTTCTTAATCATGCACCGTTCGTCATAGAGGTGGTGTAAACTTGCATGGTGCACCTTATGATTAAATGCAACTGATTAGGGGCACTATAGTGTTACAGAGTGCAACAACTTGAACAGTCCTCCTTGAGCCCTAGGTTTTTCTGACCGTTCTTTTTCCTTGTTTAAGCTATCTGTTCTCTAACTGTAGATGTATTCTTCACGGAACTTGGTTCTAATCTCTGAGTTGGACCAGGTGAGTGGGTGTTTTCATTATTCAGCACCTTCTTTCAAACAATGTGACCAGTTTCACTTTGCATTGACCACACCTTTAGCCATCCTCCCAGTCATATCTAAGGTCTGTTCTTACTTTTTCTTTATATTCCACGAGCTATCACTAGGAGCAAACTACCAGTATGCTTTATTCTTTTCTAATCTTTGATAACTGACTTTACAGTCAGTGATGGATGTGGGATTCAATTTTCTTGTTTGTTGTGACAGTCAAAGTGTTCACCTATTTTCTTCAGATATTTTTCTGAATAACATTCTTTAGTATATATCAACTCAGTAACCTTGGTGTTTTGAGCAATCTGATTGGACTTTTATATGCCTGCAAGCTTAATAGTGCCGGGGCCTGTAGGCAATCCTTGTGCAAGTGAGTTTTGCTGCAAAAAAGGCAACATCAATTTTCACTTAACAGCTGCCTTAGAGAGAATGTTACTGAGGTTGCTTCATTGTTATATACTAAAACAATGAATCTCAGTGAACAGTGGCATCAAAAATATTTACATTGCTGCTTTGCAGCTCTGTAAATATTCTGCCACTATCCACCTTGATTTCTCAGAATGATAACTCTTTCTCTGTCTACTGACTTTGTGCAAGTCAGGTAAGTGCTGTAAGTATATGAATGATCACATGTGGCATTTAAGTTCATACTTATTCATATCATTAACCCTCAAAGCCCCAATATCAATATTCATTTTTTTCCTAAATGTTCTCATATATTTGTTATAGTACTAGTGAGGAGAATTTGTTTAAGTATCAATACAACTCTTTTTTGGTGATCATTTTTGTTCTTCTCATAACATGAATGGTTGATGAACAGTGAATATTGCAATGAGAAATTAGATGCTGGTCACTAATGGGACTTAACCCTTTCACTCCCAAGGGGTCTCCATTTGACGAGTAAAATCGTCTGGCGTTAGACAGAGTAAAATCTATAAAGTCACTCTTGGGAGTGAAAGGGTTAAGGGAGATAGTTTTTAACCCTTTCACTCCCAAGGGGTCTCCATTTGACGAGTAAAATCGTCTGGTGTTAGACAGAGTAAAATCTATAAAGTCACTCTTGGGAGTGAAAGGGTTAAAGGCTTATTCAAACACTTTTGAGCCAGAGGTATCTGTCTCAGTGTGGTTAATAATAACTGTTCTTTAGTATAAATACTCAGGTGGTTATACAAAACCGCGCGCTCTGATTGGTTCGCTATCTCGGATTATCAGCCGATAATCACCTCGACGAACAAAATGGCTGCCAGTCGTTCGCGCGCATTTGATGAAATATAATTTTTTCGTGTTGTACAATGCTTTTTTTTCTTTTTTTGAAATAATCACCTATGTATTTATACTAAAACAATTATTCGCCTCAGGCTCAGTGATTATCGATGAATATTCACCTCGACTTCGTCTCGGTGAATATTCACCGATAATCACTTCGCCTTCGGCGAATAATTGTTAATTATTACTTCACAGGCTGAGGCAGATTTGCGTGCGAGTCAAGCACAGTTTGATAAGCAGTATGAAGTAACAAAACTTCTTTTGGATGGTATCAACACAGCTCATGTAAGTATTTTATCTATGTCAACAATCATATACTTTTGACATCTTGTTTTTCTAATTGTGAAGACAACTTTCAATGCAACATGAGAGTGGAAAGTATCGATAAGGCTCAGGTTAATAAAATATTTTTGGGATGTTTGTTTGCTTATAATGTTACCTGTATTTAATGTAATATGCACGTTGCTAGAGCAAGTGGACAATCAGATAATTATAGTTTGATGTTACACTGGTTAAAAATAATGAATGTAAATTTAAAAGTCACAATTCATGGACCCAATGTTTTGACACTCCTGTCTAGGGTCTTCTTAAGGGTTGATGAAGTTGGGCTGTGGAGCTGCTGTTATACAGTACCTGCAATGAAAGGCATATTTTAATTACAAGGTGTAAATAAGCCTTGGGTAATAACCTGCCATTGTTGCAGTCCAGTAGAGCATGGGCACTACTGATATGCCAAGCTTCTAACTCAGTAATGTGTCCAATGGTAGCGGCAGTTAGTGGTGATTTGTTTCTTGTATGTACATGTTACAGGTTAAATTTGATTTCAGGTTTTATTGCATCCATTTTGAAATCACAGGTGATCCCTGCAACTTGATTGGCCTGCAGCAGTGTGATTTATTCACAAATCGCACTATCTTAGACTCTAAATCACATCTGTTTTTTTAGCCAATGAGAATAAACAAAAATGAAACAATCAGTCAAATTTACAATAAAATATTGGCACTTGACTAGTTAACAAAAATCTTGTATTAGGACTATGAAATTGTGTGATTTCAAAACTGGATGTAATAAAGTGGTAATTGAACTTTGTGTCATGCAATTTTGTCTGAAATAATCCTTGTGTTTTCAAATCAAACTAGCACTGCGTGCTCGTTCAATATTTGAAATCACACTTATGATTTCAGACCAAATTGCACTCCACTCAGTTCAATTACCATTATAAATTTGATTTAACCTAGGTTGGTTTGTAATATTTTTTTGTGTCTTGTATTCTTTATCATAAATATAGACAAAGAAATATATTACAAACCAACGTAGGTTAAATCAAACTTAACCTGTAACATATACATTCAGCGTTATTTTAAGGTTCATTACAAGCTTGCTCCTCTGAACTTGTAAAGCAGGGCAAGACTGAAACTAATTATGTTATGACATAACTGTCCTCCAGGCTAATCATCACCGAGCGTTGTTGAGTTTTGTTGAGGCTCAGGCACAGTACTATGCCCAATGCCACAGCTACATGATGGAATTACAAAAACAGCTGTCAAGGTTAGTACACAGTTACAGGCAAGAGACACTTCACCCCTTATGGGTTATCCTATACAAATGACTAGACTTCACTGGAGTTACAAATTTTCTTTCCGTGAGAGACTTACACTACATGTGTAGTGTTCTTGTCTTGGGTCATGGCTTAAAGAACAAGTTATTTTATGTCTAGACTTCACAAAACTCCAGTGGAATTGATGCATCTCCAGTGGACTCCAGTGTACTCAACTGGAATCTAATGGAGTATATTGGAGATCAATGCTTCCCTTCCTCTAACCCCCAAGAGCTAAGCATGAGCTCAGTAAATGTAGTTTTGGTATACATGGTTTTAAGTGGTATATACTGTTAAACTCTTTAACTCCCTGAGTCAACAATGATATATTAATACATAAAGTGGTTCTAATTTTTAACCAAAGGGAGAAAATCCTTAAGTTTAAGCAAAAACAGTAAATGGATGCTGTAACCCTTTTTTGTGACCATTGTGCAAATTTGCCTTACCATGTCAGTACATTGTCAAAACAGATATTGATGAGAATCTTGAAAGCTATCAACAGCTGGGTGTTGAGTCGATCCATATGTAACAACAAATTGTCTGACTTTGTGTGAGAAAGTGTACATAGAACTTGACTAGGAAAGTTGCCACTCAGATTTTGAGAGAGAATAGACTACAGTATTTCAAAGAGAATGCTGCTGCGTTGGTTGAAAATTCAAACACACAACCCAAGTTGTATGTTTGTTGTCATTTTGGTTTTGAAATTCATGTTTGACTTCACATTTGCACCTCATTTGTTCATTCTTTTTGTTTCAAAACATAATGCATGATGTATAATATTTGAAAAACAACTGCTATGCATGTGTGAAAAAAGACAAAGATT
Source organism: Ricordea florida (assembly GCA_949710005.1). Classification (NCBI taxonomy): domain Eukaryota; kingdom Metazoa; phylum Cnidaria; class Anthozoa; order Corallimorpharia; family Ricordeidae; genus Ricordea; species Ricordea florida. The sequence goes on along the minus strand of OX453281.1, from coordinate 26,507,333 downwards.
TTCATGCATGTGTGCAACTGTTTTCCCAGCCCCCCAGGTGAAGGGTCTGTGCCTCTTGTCCCTCCCAGTGCCCCTCCATCCACTGACGCTCCAAGTGGTTTGGACTTCAGTTCCATTGCACGGCCCGCGGTGACTAAGAAGGCCAAAGTGTTATATGATTATGATGCCGCTGACAAGAATGAACTGTCATTGCTAGCTGATGAGGTCAGTTCAAGGTTGTTTGCACAGGGTCCAAAATAGGCTTTTGTCTTCAGTTGCATTTATCTTTAATTACTGTCATAGAGTTTCAACCAACTACCTTAGCTTTCCTTTCCCTCTCACCAAAGATATACTTATTTCTTTAGATCTTAGCCGTCACAAGTCTGCGATTTTTCTAGTAGCATTAATATTTTGAGGTTACATTGATCCTTCTAGTTTCCCTCAGGCTTTGCCTTGTTTTGTTTTCTTGAGTGTTAACTTTTCCTCTTATGCAAGTTTGTCCAGACCTTGCACTTTAGTTTCAAAACATAGTATGTGCATTCTCGCTTTGAATTCTCGTCATTGTGTCATCACTGAGTCTGGAAGATTTAACTTTGAGGATGAGCAAGAACCTTCAAGTCAAAATGCCAGATCAGAAACGAAAAGGATTGCTTGAAATAAGATGTGATCTTCGAAGTGATCACAAGTTGGATTGTACGGCTTAAGATTTAGGAAAATGGTTAAAAGTAAGAATCACTGAAGGTCTTGGTCTTCAAGTGAACACGGAAAAAGTTAGAACCACTCAAGGTTTGACTCTAGGGGTTCAAGGTTGGAACATTTGAACCACACAGTAGCTGTTATTTAAGTTGTTTAATTGGTTTCAATATGTAGAAATGGTAAACGTGCAGCATGCAACCATCGCGTAATGGACGCACGCGGGAGTTTGAGTGCTTAGCAAACCTCCCAAGTGCGTCCATAACTCGATGGTTGCACGACTGCTGCGGTTACCATTTCTTTTATAACATAAGACTTCAAAACTTCACAATCTGACGTCAGCATGCAACCCGTGGGCAAATGGATCGCGCATATTAGCCAATCATAGCGCGCGCTTTCCCAAAGCCATGTTATAATCTAATTTGTGCCTTTGTTCATTTTCTCCCAAGGTAATCACCGTCTACAGCTTACCAGGTTTGGACTCTGATTGGATGATTGGCGAACGAGGAAGTCAACGGGGAAAAGTACCAGTTACTTACCTAGAGCTGCTAAACTGAGGGATGGTATATACAACAGACTAGACTAGAGATAAACTATATAATAATTATATGCTATTGCACGCTTGGTCAGCACTGTGTAGAGTAGTTTAAAACTGTTAATGGATCGAACCTACAACAGGTGTCTCGGTAGTTGTTTGTCGAGTTCGGTCGTCCGAGTTGAAGGTAGTTCTGAAACGAAATGCTGGCGTTGACTGACATTTCGACAACCAGAGCGCAAGTTAGCATCAGTGTCAACGTCAACGTCAAAAGCAGTTCTCTCCAGAACTACGGACGATTGAACTCAACGAGCGACAACCATGTAGAAACGTTTGTGTCCGTGGCGTATTCCTTTTTTTTCTGTTTTTGGCATCTTTATTGAACTTTCTAGGAATTATACAGAAAATCTTTATCTTTGTCAATTAAAGTAAACTGTGGTCACGCAACGCTGTAGTGGGACATAATGTGTAATGCAGCACAGCGTGACAAGTATAAGATTGGAGCCAGTATAGATTTGATGCGCATTGAAAACTTGAAAACTAGTGTAGATTGGCGTAGTAAGCGGCATAAGGGGCAGCTGAATATTGAGTCATATACCAAGAAGAGACTGGTAGAACAAAATTGAGAAACAATGTTTCTAGTCTTAAAAAATGGAAATAGGAGAGCCTCAGAACTTTAGAAAGCTGCTGTACTACCGATGTGATTGTTTGTTATTTAGAAACAACATGTAAAAATAATTGCTTGAATAATTCATTTTGTAAGGGGTGGTGGGGGTGGTAGTGGGGGGGGGGGGGTTAGATATTTATTTCGGTAATTGTTGACTCTAAATGAATCGGGTTTTATTAGTTCCGTGGTCAGATTTTCCAAGATGGCCTTCGCAGAAGATTTATTGCTCTTTAGTCAGTGGAATTTATAGAACTCTTTATTAAATGCAAAACTGAATCTTGCGCTTACGTTACTTGAGGGTTTGGAATTGGAAATCCGCACTGGCGACTAGATGGCTAAGAAAGTTCGTAGTTTTGCTTGGTGTTCCAGTGGAGATGGACGCTGCATGGAGCCGAACGATCGGACTTTGTTGCGCTCTCTACATCCTTGTCAATCCACCTTTATACAGAATTTTCCAGAACATTCCAATCAACCTCATCCCCGGGGTCTTCTCCGTCGTTTTGAGCCGCCATGATCCGTTATTCGGAGAACACGTCGAGAAGATACTGGAACGAGGTTCTTTACCAAACTCTGTTTTTACCGGGTACTGAGCAGGTGCTTGGTAGTCTGGGAGGGTTGTCTTGTTTCTTTTACCTTGGAAGAGTCAAATTCGCATACTACCTCAATGCAAGCAACAGGGCCCATTCTCATGTAGAAAGACGACATTTTGGTTGGGCTTTCCATGGGATATTTGCTTGTAATAGCACGATTGTAAAAAGTTGGGGCTTAAGTGATATTAACCATGGTTACTTTCTGTTTCGCGACAACGCGTTTGGTATAGATTTAGCACTTTTTTAAACTGACCTTAACTAAGTTTGCTTTTGCAGTTGATGGTTTATTTTGCACATGAGTTTTTGGAGACTGTAGCTAACAGAGCTTCCTTGTATGAAAGTAAACAGTAATGGGTACAAAGAAATAAAACCATGTGATGACAAGCTTATGTTCCTGTGAACAACATGTCGTTACCTTGCTCCAAGACCTTGTGGGCTGACACCGGTTTTGTGACCGCGAAAATGAATATAATATTCGGCTTTTTTATATATGGGGCTGTTGGGGTAAAACCTTGAGTTCTAATTAGGGACGGACCATTAGAAAAGTGATTGGGGGGGGGGGGGGTGGGGAATTTTCAGCTTGCACGAATTTTTTTTTCGCTCACTGCTTGTGCAGGAATTTTTTTTTCAGGTGAACCCCTCTGCACGAATTTTTTTTTACTACGTGTGAAAAAGTCACAATTGGACCTTCCTTCGGCATGAATTTTTTTTACCTCCTTCTTTGCGTGAATTTTTTTCTTGGCATTTTCCCTTGCATTAATTTTTTTTTTGTTTTTTTTTTCCCCACTTCCCCCCCCCCCCCCCCAATCACTTTTCTAATGGTCCGTCCCTTAGCTGCGCGAGCTGTCATGATGGGTCCGTCTTCGCAGCTCGGGATTTCTGGCTTTGTCCCGCGAAACCAAACAAGGCAAACCTAAATAAGTCCTTTATTAAGATGGCTGGATATTGACCTCGTTCTTTTTTGTGTTTTTATAAAAACGCATAAAGAACTCGACCAATATGCAGCCGTGTTGACCTCACGCTTGGTCAACAAATCATACCACTTGATCTGTATAGGTAAATAAGACTTGTACCAACACTTGGCAGGGAGACTTTGAGAGTGGGTCGAAAAGAGTAGTTAGTGAGCAGAGGAATCACCTCATATGACAGGGTAGTGGGACCCCCATAGTTACCTAACCCTATGACATTCGCCTTATGAGCTGGGAGGGTATTAAAAAAATGTGACTACTATCAGCTGAGTATGAGGTGGTATTTGTCAGTCCCCTCCCTACTACTTCTCAAGAATCCTGAACTCTCTAATTTGATTGGCTAATCACGCGCTCGTGACCGGTCCAGTTTTTTTACGATACGGTGTAGCGATTACGGCTCGTTAAAAATATTGAATAACACTTAGTGACCTCGTCCGTTCGGTCATTACAGGGAAATCTCGGACCGAGACCGAGATGACCTAGATCTTTTCACGTAGCGATAGCGAAATCAATACGTCAAGGCCGAGGTCTGATGACCGAACGGAGGAGGTTTAAAATAAGTTATTTATTGCACGGTTTTTTTAGCAGTTGGAAAAAAAACGGAAGTGTTGTTCAATATCCGTTTGCGTGCGTAAGAAGGAGTGTATCCAAATGTCGAGAGTCGAGAGTACAATGTAGTAGTGGGAAAAGGCCGATTCTGGCTCAATGAATTTTTTGTGTCAAATATTTTTTCAGTCTTGTAAAATTTTTGGGTCAAAGATTTTTTCGGTCTTGTAAAATTTTTCGGTCAAAGATTTTTCCCGATTTCTGTTTTTCGTTTGGGCGTGGTCATTAATTTTTTGGCTCAAAATGGTTTTATGCAAATTAGTTTCGTGTATGTGTCGAACTATTTTTTTTATTTTAGTATTTTGGGGCGTGGCCTCTTGTGAGGGGTGGGTGTGGCTAAAATTGGAAGTTTTGGTTGAGTGGGGTTGGTGTGTGTATATTTTTGCAAGGCAAGTGATGAATCATTTAAGAAATCAGATTAATAATGTTGTTGAAGAATCAGATTATATTAAGTTGAAGATTTTTAATAGAAAATTTTTAGAGAAGCGTAAATTTATTAATAAATTAAAAAAAGTTTTGATTGGATATGTTTCACGTTATGAAGTGTTTGTTCAGTTTATTGATTTAGTTTTTTCATTTAGAGATAATATAAGTTATGAAATTAGACTGGAGGTTCCAGATATTTTTAAGGGTAAATTTACTAATAAAGTTATGGTGGATCTTTATGAAATGATTGAGTTTGATCATGGAATTTATTTGGATTATTATGAAGATATTTTTGAAGATTTTGTTAGAACACCAGTTGATTATAGTGAATATGATGAAATTAAAGGTATTGATATATATTTGTACACTCCTGAAAGGGTGCATAAACATAAACTCAATCAATGTATTGATGAGTTATTACATGAGGCTTGGAAGCGAATACACAAGCGGACTTTTTACAATGATTTGTGGGAAGAGTTAATGCCTATAGCATGGCATACAACTAGGATACTTGAATGGTGCCTTGATGTGGAGGAGTTGGAGTATTTGAAAGAGCGCTGGGGTATATATTGGTAATAGTAGAATATACATTTGTAACGTGAATCGCGTTACAAAAGTAAATTTAAAGTTGGGTTTAGGTGAGCTAGTGATTGTTTTAAGGCTTGGCCAATGTTAAACTAATTCCAATATGGATAATTTACCAGTGAGAGAGTTGAGAGAAATAGCTAAAAAAGCTGGAGTACAGGGTTATGGTAAATTCAGAAAGGCTGAATTACTCGAGGTTCTAGCTGATGTTCAACCTGAGAACTTAACAGTGAGGGTACTAAGAATCATAGCCAAGAAACTTGGTACAAAAGGCTATGCCAAGATGCGTAAAACAGAACTTATCAATGTTCTTGGATCTACACAAGCATCTGAGGCTAATATTCCAATTCCTGGGCCAGTTAGACCTACAACAGCAAAACCATCTCGTGCCTCAAACAGGAAAGTAATTGATTTGGCTAGGAATGAAATTAAGAAGTTTACGGATTGGATCTTATCATACATCCCAGATTCAACTAAGAGGGCTGTGAGCAAAAGACTAAGAGATCTTCTGAGGAAGGTAGCTAGTATAGCTGAAGAACCACCACCACCACCTGATTATTTTATCCCTGAAAGACATCAAACGGCTTTGAAAGGGTTTTTGAAGACATATATAATAAAGGGTAGAAGTGGCTACGATCCAGCTTCATTCCTGAAGAAGGCTAGGTCACAGTTCTATGTATTAATGCGTAAACAGAGGAAGCCATTCAAATCAAAGTGTATATTCACATGTGCCTTTACAAGGAGGGATAATCAGAATAATAGTGTTGTTGATAGGAGTGAAGGGTACTTTCATTCACATATGGAGACAGTAACAGCTTCAACAAACACATTTAATATGTTTGATAGCATTTCGGCTAGATTGATTGAATTGGTACAAAAATATGAGAACGAACGCTCTGGATGGGTATTTGACCATGTTGTAGACCTTCGTATCCACATAAACCCATTTCAACCGTTTTCTGGAAGTTCATATATACCATTACCATCCAAATTGGCCGCCAAGAAGGCAATCATAAATGTTAAGAATGAGGAAGATCAAGAGAGCTTCAAATGGGCAATAACATCTGCTGTGTTCCCAAGGGAGAAGAACGCTGAGAGATTGAATAAGGAGATGAGGGAGAACTCAGAGAAGCTAGACTGGTCAGGAATAGAGTTCCCAGTGTCAGCACTTGATACAACCCAGATAGATAAATTCGAAAGGCAGAACCCATATGGGATCAATATCCTTGGCTATGAGAATAGCGAGCCAACCCTAATAAGACGTAGTAATAAGTCAGGGGTCCCAAAGATAAACCTGCTATTAATATCAAATGATGAGACAAATCGCTACTGCTGGATCAAGAACATGTCAAGATTGATAGAGTATAATAAGAAAGGGCATGCTCGTTTCTATTGTGATAATTGCCTCAACTCATTTAATTCAGAAAAGTCGCTGGATACACACATGGAGTATTGTTTGAACAACGAAGCAGTGAATTAAGTAGAGATGCCAATGGACGAGGATGGAAACCCAAAGTACATCACTTTCAAAAACCGTAACAGAAAGATGCAAGTTCCATTCGTGGTTTATGCAGATTTCGAGTGTTTTACTGAGAAGATGGATACCTGTTCACCGGATGATAGGGAGAGCTTCACGAATCAATACCAGAAACACAAGCCATCAGGGTTCTGTTATCTTATTAAATGTTTTGATGATGAGGTATTTGAACCCAAGCTCGTGATGCGTACAGCCAACTCATCAGAGGATGACATACCCCAAATGTTCCAGGAAAGCTTAGAGGAGGACATTAAGGAGATTTATAATTAATTCAAGTATGAGAAGAGTATTATAATGAAGATGAGTGATCACATTAAGCATAGTAATGCGACTCATTGTCATATTTGCGAGGGTGAATTAGGGGATGACAAGGTGATTGATCACTGTCATATTACAGGTAGGTATAGAGGAGCAGCACATAGTAAATGCAATCTGGAATTAAGGGTTCCAAAGTTCTTCCCGGTAATATTCCACAATTTGTCTGGATATGACAGTCATTTGTTCATCAAGAAGCTGGGGGTATCAGAGGGTAAGATAAACTGCATTCCTCTCAACGATGAGAAGTATATATTATTTACAAAAGATATTGTGGTGGATACCTTCGAGAAGGATGGGAAGGAGGTGCAGATTAAACGTTCCATTAGATTCATAGACAGTTTTAGATTCATGTCAAGTGGGTTAGCTAGCTTAGTGAGTAATTTACCAGAGTCTTCCCTAACAAATCGATCGGCTCTACATGGAGAAGAGATGGCCTTAGCTAGTAAGATTAACTATGAGAAGAGGATACTTCAAAGTATCTTGGAGGATACCACTGACTTTGACGTAAAAACAATGAGAATGGTTATACAAGAGTTCTATCAACGCCTGAATCACCGTGCTGTTATTAGTAGGAGAGAGATAAGGGCTTTTGTGGATGGAATTTTACCCTATTACAGGGATGGAGAACAGCCCCCAGAGGAGGATGATGAAACGATCGGGTCTGATGTAAAAGACAAGTGTCTAAAACTATTGGCTAGAAAGGGGGTGTTTCCGTACGATTGGTTCGATGGTTTTGATAAGCTACAAGTAACTAGTTTACCACCAAAGGAGGAATTCTACTTGAAACTTTATGATGTTGATATATCTGAGGAGGATTACCAACATGCTGAAAACGTGTGGGAAACATTTGGTATGGAAACTTTTAGGGATTATCATGACTTATATCTTAAAACAGATGTACTCTTATTAGCTGATGTCTTCGAGAACTTCAGAGGCGTCTGTATGAGCAATTACAAGCTGGATCCTGCATGGTACTACACTGCACCTGGATTGGCCTGGGATGCTACATTGAAAATAACTAAGGTGGAATTGGAACTATTGAGAGATCCAGATATGCTTATTATGATTGAGAATGGCATACGAGGTGGGATCTCAACGATTTCCACTAGGCATGGTAAAGCTAACAACCCATATATGAAGGAGTATGATTCAGCCTTGCCTACAAAGTACATCACATATTTGGATGCGAATGGACTGTATGGCCACGCAATGACTAAAGCTTTACCAACTCACGGGTTTGAGTGGATGGATGACCAATCATTATTAAACTGGAGGGATCATCCATGCATATTGGAAGTGGATTTGGAATATCCACACCAGCTACATGATTTACATAATGATTATCCTTTAGCCCCAGAGAGGGTGGATGTGGAAGGGGTAGACAAGTTAATTCCAAATTTGATGAATAAAACAAAGTACATAATACACCATGAAGCACTGAAACAGTACCTGTCTCTAGGATTAAAATTAACCAAAGTACACAGAGGGATCACATTCGAAGAATCAGATTGGTTAAAGCCCTACATTGATTTGAACGCCAGTTTGAGGGCTAAAGCAGAGAATGACTTTGAGAAGGATTTCTTCAAACTGATGAACAACTCAGTATTCGGTAAGACCATGGAGAATATCAGGAAGAGAGTGGATATTCAGTTGGTAACCAATGAGAAGCAAGCACGCAAGTTGATTGTGAAGCCAAACTTCCACCATAGGAATATATTTTGCGAGAAATTGACCGCGTTCCATATGAAGAAAACCAAACTTGTATTTGATAAACCCATTTACTTAGGCTTATCAATTCTGGACATAAGCAAGATTACCATGTATGATTTTCATTACAACTACATAAAGCCTAAGTATGGGGGAAAGCAAAGTTGATGTTCACAGATACAGATTCCCTTACCTATGAGATAGAGACTGAGGACTTCTACAAGGATATAAGCCCGGATGTTAGGGAAAAGTTCGATACCAGCAACTACCCAAAGGACCACTCATCTGGAATTGAAACGGGAGTGAACAAGAAAGTTGGAGGTATGTTCAAGGATGAAGCTGGCGGTGAACAGATTACGGAATTTGTGGGTCTAAGGGCTAAGCTTTATGCCTTCAAAACGGATAAACAGAAAGAAGTCAAGAAGTGTAAGGGTGTGAATAAGGCAGTTGTGAGTAAGAGTATAAGTTTTGAGGACTACAAGGCTTGTCTTTTCAGTGGGCAATCTCAGAGAAGGAAGATGAGCACAATTAGAAGTCACAAGCATGATATCTATACTGAAACAGTTAATAAGGTTGCATTATCACACGAGGACGATAAACGTGTGATAATGGAGGATGGAATAAATACTTATGCACATGGTCACTTCAGAACACTATCAGGTGGCAGTTCGGTATCCTGAGGCACAAATTGAAGTTCCTCTCTAACAAATCCTCGTTTTGGCCCTCCATCTAAATAGTACAAGACTGGTTGACCAGGTTCAATTATAGTTCGAGCTAAATCATAGACCTCAAGGCTCCATATGGGATCAGTAGCCCTTCGCTTGTCTCCACCTTCATCTTCACCAGGGGCATACAGATACCTGACTTCAACGTCTGGAGGTAATCTCTTCTCATCCAATCCCACAGGCCGTTTATAATCTGGAGTTTTAGTATTAATTGACTCCATTTTCAAACCTTCTTCAGGCTCTTTACCAGTGATACGAGTTGGTTCACTATTAAGAGTTTTCATGATGGCGGGCAATCTTTTCACCCAAACTGTGGATCGGTTACCACTAACCATCTCTTGAGCGTATTGATGACTAAATAATTTCTCACCAAGAGTTCGATTGGCTCTTTCAACAAAAGCCTGAGCTCGATGATTTCCAGCTTCACTACGCTGTATTGTAACTTGATGCTTACTCATCAAACTTGTTACATTACCTTTGAATTCTGTGCCAGGATCAACCATTAATGTCTGTGGCCATTTCAACTTACGGGCATAAATCCTCTCAAAGGCATTGGAAACTTCACCACTGTCCTTTGAAGTCAATGCTTCAGCATCCTTATACCTTGAAGCAATACCGGTATCAATCACGACTAGCGCATAGCGATACGTTTTTCCTCCTACTGTATCGTGAGGAAGAAACAACAAGTCCGCCTGATGGAATTGATTGGGCTCATCAACACTCCAATGTGGCCTGGGTATATATTTAGGGGCTGGGAGATATATTTGCCACAAGGCTTGCTTCTCCAACCACTCTTTGGCAATCCTTTCACTGACTTTGGCTGCTTTGGCTAATTTGGGTATGGCTGAGCATCCTTTCCAATATCCATCAGTGGAGTAGTATAACTGACTTAAAACATTTGAATTACTCATTTATAAACAAGAATACGAGCATTTAAAATGGCTGAAATACCAGAAATTATTAATCCGACTCGTGTTCCAAGGATTCGTAAAGGTTTGAAGGCAGGGGCGTCATTAAATCGTATCACATTAAATCCCTCATCAGCAAATCCTGGTGAGACATTATTCATTGACATACCACAACTGGAGAATAATATGGTGATTGTGCCTGGCAGCGTTTAGATCACTTTCGATATTAGTGTAAGAGGTCATAAAAACAACACTCTTGTTAATAACTTGGGAAGAAACCTAGTTTCACGACAAAGGGTTCTATTCGGTGGTGAAATTATAGAGGACATTAATAGGTTTGATTTATTCAAGACTTATCACGATTTGTTTTTGGATGATACAGATCGTAATAACAGATTGAGACAGGGCATATCCTCTTGGAATGTGAGGAAAATTAGAACCAATGCCGGGGACAAAGCATCAATTGCAAAGGATAATCTTATAGCTGGTATACATAAAACTAGGTACGCGATACCATTGGACCATACAATACTGAAAGATCATGGACTCTTCTATCCAAAAGCCTTATCACATCCACTAACATTTGAAATAACTCTAGCTCCAGTTTCTGATGTAGTGGTTTACTCAAACATCGAAACACCACCTGATTACAAATTAACAAATATGGAACTTGAGTATCAGTGCATATCAAGCGGTCAATTGGCCAGTCAAGCTAAAGCATTATATATCGATGGAAGGGGGTTCACGTATGAGAAAATACTTCTTCACAAAAAGTTTCCAATCTCTGAGGCTAATGATGATGTGATTAATCAGCATATTAACGTGCCTAGGAGATCCATGACTGGGATATTATGTATTTTCACGGCTCTTTATACAGCGGGTGCTAGGGACTCTGAGATGTTTGCAAATCCAAAGATCACATCTGTTAATATTAATATAGATGGAGTGCCTAACAGACTTTATTTGAAAGGTATGATACCTACTGATTTATGGCAGTCCATAATTAAACGAGTTGGTGTCAGTGATTCCATCAAAGAGGCTGATTTCTATACGAATAAGTTTGCTTTGTGGATTGACATGAGGACTTATCCAGATAATAATATTCATGGAAATGGTTTGGAGATCACCACTACTCGTGATGGTGTAAATCTGGAGATTAGAAGGGAGAAGACCGGAGGTGGGGTTCTTACCTGCTACATGTTCGTTGTCGCTGATGCAGTTATGGCCATTATGAATGGTAATCTAAAAGAGATAGTATATTAGGCTATCAGATGCTTTCTTCTCACATTCTCCTGAGAAGAAACATTAATCTAAAGGAGTTAGTGTATTGAGTAAAGATGAACGAACTCAAAGATATGATTTCCTTCAATTGCATCATTACTGGACCCACGAATTGTGGAAAGACTCAATACCTGGTGGAACAGCTTCGAGGGTGTTATAGAGGAGTATTCGATTATATTGTATTGGTTTGCCCAACATATGCACATAACAAGACTTATAGAGACTTTGCAAAGGGGGATAAACGATTCTTTGTATTATCACCAGATTCGAGTGATCAGGATGAAATCAACGAGTTGTTAACTCTTTGCTCATCATTCTTCTCAGGTGAGAATGCGCTCATAATCTTAGACGATTGCGCCGTTTCCAAAGACCTGAAGAAGAGATCAAACAAATTCATCGATTTAGCTTTCTCTGGTAGGCATATAGGGAAATCAGTGTGGGTTCTCACTCAGCAGCTCACATCGATATCCAAACCATTTCGAGAAAATGTAGCCTGTGTGGTTTCATTTCACAATCCATCACAAATAGCAATGAAGATGCTTTTTGAGGAGTATGGTGGGGACTTGGATGCTGAAACTTGTAGAAAGTATAAGAAGCATCTCAAGAAGGAAAAGTACGCCAGACTATGTTTCTCCCTTAGACATCCATTCAAAAATTATTTAGAGATACCAGCGCTTACGTCATAAACATGGCAACTCTTGAAAATATCTTGAACGATGAAACCTCTGTAGGCAATGACCAACCAATAACCACTGATGATTTGGAATTGAAAAGAGAATCACTTTCAATATTAGCATGTTTAGGCTCCACTAAGGAGTACACTGGAGTTGACATGGATTTGAAAGATACACATAAATTATCAGAGAAAGATGTTGAAAAATACTACAAAAGGTATCAGGTTGTGTCTGGAAAGAAGATAGCTGATGGATTAGTGGATCCCTCTTTACAACTAATAGCTTACTTGGTTGCTAAGTTTGTTAATATAGATGACATAGACTCCTTAGTGAATGATTGGAAGAATGACCAACTTATTAGGAAAGAAATATCAGAGCTTTCAGGACTACTAGTACTAAGGGGTGGTAGACTTACTGCTTTACTTACAGGAGTTATTCACATTGCTAAACATTTCAAAATAAGAGAAGCCAATATTGTTGAACAGCCATCAGTCGCTACTAATGAAAATGTTGGAGTTGATACGTACCGTTCATTAAAATTTGAGGTTTTGAAAAATTTAAAAACGAAAAGGAAAATGCATGCAATTGCCATACCACGCAAAAAGAGACAAATGGCACAATGAACTGATTCACTTCCAAATCGTTTTGTAAGCATTGAAGAGACTGATTTTAATTGGGGCTCTCTTGTTGTAGAGGATCCAGTTAAGAAAGTCACTAAATCATATTCAAAGGTCTATTTAGTTGAAGATGGAGTTAAGAAAAATATCTCATTTGAAATTGAAAAACAAAATATATTAGGCCTAAGATATCAATACAGATATAAGGAACAACATATTCCTGAAAATATAGAATCTGTCAGCTTGAACTATCCAATGACTGAGTTTCATACTCAATATAAACCAACTGATAAAGAGAAGGAAACTATGAATAGAATTAATTCAATTGTTGAAAAAGCTGCAGATGCTATGAGAGGATTCTATGATAGGAAAGAAACCAAAAAGTCTATGCCTGCCATAAGTCAAAGTAAAATTAAATTAAATTTATTGAAGGAGAACCCAGTAGATTTAATAAAACCTCCATATAAACGTCCAGAAAAGACTGAGGGTATATCATATGAAAAGCAATTAACAATGTATTCAAAATTTAAGACTAGTGGTAGAGGCGTAGATATGAAATCACACACATCATTCATTGGGCGTAAAAGGAATGATACTTACCATGATTACATTTATAAGAGTGGGGATAATGAAGGTACCAAGGCATGCGCGCAAATTTAATTGAAAATAGATAGTATATGTTTTGGTCCAATTAAAGCAACTGACTTTATTGCTGAAGTTATTTTTATAGTTAAGTCAATTAGATTAACTAACTAAGATTGAACAGAAGGCATCAAAACCTGTATTAGAAGACGAGGAGAGTGATTTCAAAGACATTACTTTTGAAGATGATTCAGATGATGAGTTAATACTTGTTGTAGAACAACCAGCAGTATTTAATGAACAAACTGTGTCAGAAATTTTGGGTGATAACTAAATATATTAACATATTTTAGCCTCCTAGTACAACACCTACTAGGAGACTTAAAGGTTAGAATATATTAACTCATAAACATGTCTGAAGAAAACACTGTTGAGCAGATAACTAAAGAGCCTGAAGTTAAAACAAAAGTCAAAGACCCCAAAAGAGTAAAGGCTGGTAAGGCGATACAAGCCAAAAGAAATGAGGCTATGGCTTTTTTTAAGCGAGTGCAGGAGAAAGAGGAGGAGGTGGCTAAATCAAACAAAAAAGATGAAAGTAGGGTTAATGAATGGCTACCAAGTCTATCATTCCAAAATGTGCTAACAATTGGATCCATTGGACTCGCTGCCTATGCCTTATTCACAAATTATCGGAATAGAATACCTGACTTGCATGTACCAGTTATGAATTTCAATCCCCCTCCAGTCAAAATCATAGAGAATAGTGCAACTCAACCATCCAAAGAAGAAGAAAATAATTTAAAAGATGAGTGGATGTAATCCACAAATGTCTGACAATAAGCTCGTAAAGACAGTTACTGATTCTGCAGTGCTCATTGGGCTGGCCGCCGCTGTGGGTTATGTTGGAAAGAAGGCTCTAAGAGAATCATTCATTGGAGATCCATCATCAAGTATAATGAATTATGGTAAATGGGTGGTTGTATTGAGTGCAAGCATGTATCTCAAAACCTATTTAGAGGATCAGAAGATACTTCCTAAAAATGGCTGAAGCAAAATATAAGAGAGCTTTACTTGATTATATCAAAGGATGTTTTATACTTGAAAAATTTTCCAATGGTGGAGAAGATGTTGATAAGTTGAGAAGTGGTTGTATAAGCATACCTAAAAGGGCTGAAATTTTGAAATGGTATTATGAGCAAAATCCAAACCATTATGCCCTCTATGAACCAAAGTTAAATTATTTCATATTTCAAGAAGAAGAAGAAAAACAAAGAAAACTAGAAGAAGAAAAACAAAGAAAACTAGAAGAAGAAAATAAAGGTAGATTAAGCATAAGAGTCCTAACAACCATTTCAGCAACGGCCATCACATTATATATGATATTAAAATTATTTAAGGACAAATGATTAGTCTGTAAATGGCAAGTATAGCAATCATGCTTGGAGGAGCAGTCCTCAATGCAACAGCCTTCATTGGTGGAAATTATATAGCAAAGGCCCTTAGTGGTTCATCTTCAGCTGATCTCCAACTTGAAAGGGAGAGGCATGACAAAGCAATGGAGAAGTACCAGAAAGATTACGCTGCATACCAAGAGAAGCGCTTAGCATATATTGACTTTATGAATAGGAGAAAGGGTGATGAGAACCAGGCCTCTGAAAATATATCAAAGACAGATGAAGCGCTGAAATTGTACAATCAAATGGGCAATCCAGCTAAATTCTCTGACTACTATAGACCTAATTCAGATCAAAAAATGGGAGAAATGGCTTATGTTTCCGGTGGGATGTTAGCATTAGGATACATTACAAGCAAGTGGCTATAATGGAAGATAAAGTAACAGATAATACAATAACTCCAAGTGAATATGTTCGTATGGTGGGTTTAAGAGCCACACAACTCAGATTTGGTAAGAAACCTGTTATAGAATGGAAAGGAGCCTTTGATCCCATAGCCATTGCTAAGAGTGAAATCAAACAGCGTGTTTTGCCAATGGCTATAGTGAGAAAGATCCCAGGTTCCCGTGATGAGATATGGAACATTAAAGATATGAATATCCGAGACTTTTGAAATCAATTTAGAAGTTCCCATATTTAGCATCAAATATGGCAACTGCTGATCCTGAGTTAGACCCAACTAAACTAAATGAACCTGGGGCTGCTGGTGGTGATGATGGGAATGAAACGCTTTATCTTAGCCCAATCACAAAGACATCAACCACTTATGAAGATCCTGATGATGATGAAGAAGAAACTTCATTTGGTGGTGGAACCAGGCCATTGATAGAGAGGGAGAGTGACCAAGATAAAGCTTGGTATAGAATCAAAAGCGTATTCTCCAAATTTAATATTACAAAGGCTAAATTCATAGCTACCATGGATGAATGGGGGAGAGTAATTGTACGATTGAGAAGGTCTAATGCCAAACAATATGTATTCTTCAAATCTGATGGTGAGGTAAATGATGAATTTATGAACCTGAAGGGTATAAGAGAAAATCTTGGTCCAACCTCAGCCGAAACTATGGAAGCTAATGATGGTGAAATAGCTAAGAAAAAGGGATTACTCACCAAAATGAAGGAGAAGCTAAGATTCCATAGAGATAAACCACTGAAAACCCCAGAGGAAAGTAGCCAAATGGAAACTCTAGAGAGAGAAATTTCTGAGCAAGAACAAGAGATAGCCAACTTGGAGGAGGAGAATGAGCAAATCCAGGAACGAATGTCATTGCGAGACCGGGTGAAGGCCATCTTCAAGAAATATGGATTCACAGTCTTTGCCGTTATGAGTGAAGTTGGAGTGGTAATTGGTGTTATAGTCTCCAACCTCTCCAAAGGGCTCTCGAAATTGGGTAAAGGTGTTGGTGATGGACTAAAGACAATTGGTAAGAAACTAGGTGAGTTATTACCTGGTATGTTGGGCGCTATTGTAAGCTTCCTATTCAAGACTGCGGGTGAAGTCATTTCATTCTTGGGTAAGAACGCTTGGCTGTTAATAGTGGCAATTGTACTTTACTTCATAGAGGAATTAAAGAAAAAGCGCAAGTGAATTTAAATGAAGAGCTATTGCGTCAAAGAGAGAAAACAAACTGAATGCGCGCCTGGAAGCGAAACATTCACCAAAACCTCCAAGGGTAGGCCCATGATGAAGTGCAAATGTGCCAGCTGTGGAATCACCAAAACCCAATTCCTCCCAGAGGCTAAATATAGAAATTTAAAGGAGACTGAGTAATAATCCAAAATGTTGAGCGTTACCATGTACGAGTCTGAAACTAGGGTGTACTTGGATCCTCCTCTGGAAAAGGTTCGTGAAATACAACTCCTGGATTGTAGGATACCTAAAAGATTGGTTAATTTTAAAAACCGCCAGGAATTAGTCAGGGATAATCAACAACAGCCCTTCCTAATAATCAAACCAGGAACATATTCATTACGAAGTTTCCATGAAATGTTTATAAATGATACAGAGAATGCAAAGATCTCAATTATTGAGACTGATAATGCTGATTATATGTACTCAAATAAGAACTATAAGGTTATACTTTCCAGAGGGCTACAAGTTGGGCTGGGGGTGCCTGAAGTCATAAAACCTGGCAAATTATACCCAATAAATCTCCAGATCAAAGAGCCCCTGAGACTTACGTGCAGTCTAGTTGATAACTTGTCATCCTATACGAATAAAGTTCAATCAGTGAGCCCTGTGAATATTACCCCCTCATACCTCCTTGCTAACATACCCTCACAGGATTATCCAGTCATACCTGCACAGAAATCGAATAGTCCCATAAATCACTTTGATTTAAGAATATTCGATAGTGAGTGGAAAAAGTTGGATCTGAAGGGTTCTCCCATCACTGTCACCTTAAGTTTCACATAACATTTTAAAAAGAAGTTATAGTCGTAACAAATATGGATGAGTATAACAGAATCTATCCCGAGTTGCCTCCAACGGCTCCACCTCCAACCCCCACTGATGGACCCTCATTCAGACTTCAACAATGTACCGACATTTTGAAAACGCTTAAGTCTGAATTGAATCATTACGAGACTGTACTCAAAAAGTATAACCGGTCCAAAGGCGCGCTCATAAATGCAAGCTCAACCTGTGGTATACTATCTTGTATTTTAGCGGCTGGTGGATTGGGCACCTCTTTGAGTGGAGTAGGAATTGTGGCAGCTATACCCTTAGGGGTGACTAGTGGAATACTCGTTTGTACTTCCATAGCGTGTGAACAAATCTCCAAGAGTCTTGACAAGAAAGCTACAAAGCACCAAAGTACCATTACACTGGCTAAATCAAAAATAAACACCATTGAAGACTTGGTTTCCAAAGCGCTTAACGATAATAAGATCTCTGACGAAGAGTTCTCCTTGATAATTGAAGAACTCAAGAAATTTGAAAAGCTTAAGGCTGAAATACGACTCAAAGCTCAAAAAAATCTGACTGGAGAAGACCCTATGGTATTGAGACAGAGGGTACGAAAAGAGATACTCAAAGAACTCAAAGGAGGGCCATAACCATAACTTATGAAAAGGTATCTTATTGAGTTAAACACTATAACCCTTCTACCCAAACACTGGATAGAAGATGGGCTTACTCAATGATTTCAAAACTAGATATCCAAAGGCTGACTTGAGCCAGTTCAAATTTGTTTATGATAGCTATGGTGGGTATATGAAATGGGCGCGTAATGGGTTAACAGTCATGTCTTATGATGACCCTACTGGCAAGACATGGACTGATAGCCTTCCACCTAATTTCCTCGTTTTAATAATGCAGCATGCTTTACATCCGTATATCTACTGCTAAAGCACTTCCTCGTCTCTCGCCATTCTTTAAAGATATCGAAGCGAGGTTACTAATCGTGTCGGTTTCGGTCAGACCACGTGGCTCGCAAGCCCGAGTAAATCGAGCCGAGAGTTTTTATATATGTATATATATATATATATATATTTAACAATTATTCGCCGAAGGCGAAGTTAATATTGGCGAATATTTACCGAGCCGAAGGCGAGGTAAATATTCGCCAATATTAACTGAGCCTGAGGCGAATAATTGTTTTAGTATAATTTCAGAGCTGAACAACAGAGAAATCGGGATTCAACACATTTTATTTCCGGTATAAATGTCACATGGGTCGATCTAGGGCTGCTCTGATTGACAGCAAACTTGTTTTCTTGTAATGGCTTCCGTCTTGTCGTCTTGCTGATAAATAAAACTTTGAAAGGCAGTTGTTCATTTCTTTGATTTCCATGCACTTAAACTCTGTTTCGAATTCGGTTTGTTAAGCGAACCATTCTGTGTAAGGTAAATTAAGAGTTACGACAGTTAATTAGCTGTTTCAGCCGTTGTTATCGGTACTGTTTCTGTTTGTAAAAGTTTCAAAGTAAAATAATAAGCCCAACGGAAGAGGCTGACATACCTTTGAAAAGTTTAACACCATATTTTGTTGCATTTTGCGTTGTTTTCGGGACTGCACTACTTTTAATTTCTGAGATTTCCTCGTCGGAAACATTTACAAACCGGCTGCTGGCAGCCATTTTGTTTTGCTTTATATTCACCGCCTAGCGCGGTGAATATAACGTCATATGGCGAGTACACTCAACCAATCAGATTGCTGGAAACACTATGTTCAGCTCTAAAATTATACTAAATATATATATATATATATATATAGGCAATTGTGGAAAACGAGGACGGACAACTTCGAGCGAAAAAAAATATATATATATATACAGTAAAAAATCTAAAAAAAGTTTAAAAATTTAATAAAAATAGACGTTTCGGTCAATGACCTTCATCAGTTGCAGTGCAAGTGAATAAGAAATTACAATGTCCTTAAATAGGTTTACAGTATAAAAGATGACATAATATAACAAAGATGATTACATAACAGGGCGTGGTAACACATGAAAATGAAAAAATTAACCAATGATAAACAATCGGTGATTACTAAGCGAGAAACTATGACAATGCGATACAAAACTCAAGAAACGCAAACCAAATATGAATAAATAATCGGATATAATACAAATAAGATTAATGTTAAAAAACTATAACATGATTCGTCAAGTCAGCCAAAAGTGTGAAGGGACCCGCGTGTAAAATATTCACAGTATTCATAAAAGGCCATCCTAGGAAAAACTTGTAATAAAAACCCCAAACAAAGCCCTTGAAGCTATACCGCGGCAAGGCACAACAGGCGCCCTGAACAGGGCCCTTAAACAACAATAATGTAATAAATTCCCCGATGGGGGCCCCTGAGAAAACCTTGCACTAACAAAGCTAACAAGATCCAAGGTCAGGGCCTTTGAACACCTGAACTAAGATAACCGCCAAATTAGCAAGTTATTTTTACGCTAGTTGTAGTTTATTCTTTTTTTCGAGTGGAATTCCTGACGTTTATTCAAGCCAAAAGGTGCCAGAGAGAACAACTGTGCGCTCCAATATGCCTCTTTAGTGATTAAAAGCTTTTCGATGTTACTTGTATTGTTTGCATTTATCTGCACTTGATCAATACACTGGAAAGAAAAATTGTTTAAGTCGTGCGGTGTTCTGTTGAAATGAACCGCTACCTCACAAGTCTTTTTCTTGGTCAGCATGGCAGACTTGTGGTTGCGAAATCTAACTCTAAAATTTGTTGTTGTAGAACCAATGTATTGTAAGTTACATTTCTTACACGAAGCCAAATAAATGACATTTTTTGAATCACAAGAAAGTTTCGATCGTATCTTATAGCTCTTGCCTGTTTGAAAACTTTGGAAAGAATTTGATTCGACAAAGTAATTGCAACAGAGATCACATCTTGTTCTTTTGCATTTAAAGCAACCCCTAACCTCAATAGCCTCTTCAACTTCAATGTTAGAGCCATAACGAGATGGCGCTAACAATTCCTTAAGGTTTTTAGATCTTCGAAAAGAGGCTATGATGGAATTTGGCGGGAAAAATTCTTTTAATTTGGGGTTGGATTCCAAAATACCTAGGTGTTTTCTGATGATGCGACCAACATCAGGTAAATTTGGATTAAATGTTGTTACAAATGGAAACAATTTCTTCTCAGCTTTGGCACGAGTTCTAAGTAAGTCAGTTCTAGATGTAGTTAAGGCTTTAGAAAATTGATCTTCCACTAGTTTTGTGGGATAACCCTGATTGACTAGATAACCCTTGTATTCAGTTGTTCTCTCGGCAAGAAATACTTGTTCAGAGCAGTTTCTCTGTAACCTAGTTGCTACGCCATAAGGGATAGCCTTGAAAACGTGTTTGGGGTGAGCACTTGATGGTGGAAGATACAAGTGGCTATCAGTTGGCTTTGAATAAACGTCTGTCTGAATGAAACCCCCGATGAGATGTAGAGTTAAATCTAGCACGTGAAGCTCGCTTTCAGAAAAAACTAATTCAAATTGAATGGTAGGATATAGAGAATTTATAAAGTCAGTAAACTCATGCAGTGCAGGGAGGCCTTGTTGCCAGAGATCAAAAACATCGTCACGGTATCGCCACCATAAGGCCGGCTTTATGGGGCCAGAAAATTTAGCTTGATAATCTATTTCCCCCATGGCAAGATCCGCGTAACTACAGGCGTTCTTTGGGCCCATGGCTGT
>OX453281.1:26451338-26481338 GCA_949710005.1 Ricordea florida | reverse complement strand
AGCCATCTTTTTCAACATATTAAGATTTCAATAACTCTTTCTTACATGTATTGTTTTTATGATATGACCTAAAATAGCACAACCACATACTATACAGTTGGTACTCACTATTACCAAACATTTCAAAGTTTTTGCAGAATCCAATTGTTTTACCTCCAATTTTTTTATGTAATGACATTGTATCTCACAGTTCTGTTGATATGGCATCTCTTTTTGAGGGAAGAGGAATTTTTCTATCTACCACTGGGGGAACCATTTCAACTGAAGAGAGTGCACAAATTGAAACATGCACTATTCATAATGCTCTCAATTGTGGTTACCTAGGAATGAAATAATGACTGCAGTAGACAATAAAATATCTAATCAGAAGATTCTTCTTACAATGCATCTCATGCAGTTATAAGAAAAAAGCATAAACAATAAATAATTGGAGCATTCAACTCATCCTCCGAGTAAGAAAATATTGAGTTTAAAAGTGAAATACCTTTTGCCAGATTAGAACATACACCCCCACCCCATAACAGTATATTATGTTAAATATAAAAAATAACAATAATAATATCAATACCAGTAATAAGAATGATTATGATTAATACATTAATAATAATCATGATAATAATTACAACAAATGAGAAAATGATAATAATAAGTAAATACATAAATTAAGGTTTTATCCCTCATAGGAAAAACCATTATGATTCCTTTAAACACTAGCTTCGCGAGGTTTTGCGGGAGTCGTATTTCTAGTAAAACAATTATTCCACTCAATCTCGTCGTATATGAGCTATAGCCAACTCGGCGTTACGCGCCTCGTTGGCTATTAGCTCATATACGACTCGATTTCGTGGAATAATTGTTCCTCGCGAAGCGAGGTTACTAATCGTGTCGGTTCCGGTCAGACCACGTGGCTCGCAAGCCCGAGTAAATCGAGCCGAGAGTTTTTATATATGTATATATATATATATATTTCCTCGCGAAGCGAGGCCGAAGGCCGAGCGTAGCGAGGTTACTAATCGTGTCGGTTCCGGTCAGACCACGTGGCTCGCAAGCCCGAGTAAATCGAGCCGAGAGTTTTTATATTTAGCAATTATTCCACGAAATCGAGTCGTATATGAGCTAATAGCCAACGAGGCGCGTAGCGCCGAGTTGGCTATAGCTCATATGCGACGAGATTGAGTGGAATAATTGTTTTATTATATCTCTAAACCCTCGCTTATGAGACACTGGAATTAGTTTGTACAACAAGAATTGACTTTGTTATTGTTTTTGAACAGAACCATGTTGTTGTCGAGCCGACACATTGTAGAGCCGATGTGTAAAAAAGTTTCAAACACGAGTCCGGCTCGTTTTTAAACATCTCTTTAATGTACTTGTCAATTTTTTTTCGAGTTAGCAAATTAGTTTAAGAATTTTAAAGTGGAAAAAGTAGGCAGAAATAAAATAAAAACTCAGTTTACGGGCTTCACAGATCTTTCAAAATGGCGGCTGTTTGTAAGAGGTTCAGTTTCGTTCGTAATAAACAATTTCGCAATATAATTTGCTCACTTACCGTCGAATAGTTTCATCCCATATTTATTTGCTTCGGTAGTATTTCTTTGGTGTATGATTTTTAAGCCTGACTTGAATTTCTCCCTGTCTAATTCAAGAAATCATCCCTCCATGATGGCCGTTTTCCGTGCCAATGGTATATGAGCTGATATACTATGAGTAGGGAACCAATCAGAGCGCGCGTTTGCTCATATACAAGGGTTGCAGATATAATAAATGTATATATATATATATCTATATTTTAAAGGTGTCCGTTCGCAGGCCAGGTTACCTGGCAATACTAACGCACTTGAGAACTGCTGAATTTCCGCCATTATTCGGTGATGCCTTTTTGAAAGTAATGTAAATTTTGCGGAAACCGATTTCACTCGTCCTGGAAGTACATCCCAGCAAGGTGATCTCCGAGATATTCAAGAAATATTAGCACGAGATCGTCGTCGAATAAGTTCGAATACCGTGAAAATGAACACGAAGAAAGCACGACTCAAAGCAGGGATAGAGAAACGACAGCGGGGAGAATAACAACAGAAATCGCAGCCAAGACAACAACTGCTCGCTCCAGAAAAAGGCAAACGAAACAGCAGGGAAAAGGACCAGGAATTCAATCAAGTTAGTTTGGAATTTGAATGTGTTATTGATAGAAATACAGGACATGAGTGAACGATTACATAACGAAATATATTGGTGTACTACATTTAGGAAAATGACTTAGAAGGAAAGCCGAGTAGGAACGACTTCAGCGATTGGAGATGTCTCTGGAAAATAATTCTATTAGTCTAAAAACGGAATCGGAAGACGACCAACAGATTACAATAGAATGTAAATAGGTACATTTCATAATAACACGATAGCGTTTCCAGTTTGAAGTAATTCCCAACACAGAGAGTTGCAGTTGTTATAGCAATCGTTTATAACGATGTGATCTGATATCATTGCAACAGTGAAAATATTGTAAATTTTCTTGATCTAGCAGTTATGTTAAACATTTTCAACAGAATATATACCCTGTGTCACTATAAAGTACTGGTTCTGCAATATTATCAGTGACCAATGCGATCATTTTAAAATAAAGCAAATGTGATTACTGAATTCTGAGTAGTATTTCTCTTTGCTATATATATATATATATATGTATGTATTCTCTGATTGAAAGGTTTCAATAATATTGCGTAGAGACAACAAGTTTCATAGCCTTTTCACAATGGGTCAGTTTTACCTTAGAGTGCAATGACCCCCCCCCTCCCCTGATCATATTGCTATCTAGAACCCCTGCCCTTTTTTCACAAATGAAATGTTAATTCAAGCCTTAATTTCCAAAGTTAGACATAACATATTAACTTTGTTACTTTCTGCCGTTTACTTTATTTTTATGATGTCAAATATCAATATTTCATAACAACCACAACATGCAATTAACCTTTTACATTGGAAAAACTTTATAAAGAAGAAAATAAATTTTGTAATGTCAAAATGTTTATGATCTTTCTCATATATTCATTGCAAGTGTGCTGTATGTAGTAACAAGTGTTTCAAGTTTCCTAAATGCCCTATGCTTTCAATAATGATTTTCCACACAAACTTTCTAGACAAATGACTGCACTAGATTCTAAGCCTTTAAGAAGAAATGGTATTGTTTGGAGCTGTTTTGATTACTACCACCTCTGATGGAAAGCCTATTAAGAAGATTTTTGTATTGCTTTTAGTAGTAGAGTAACAATAACTTTACCAAGATTAAGACATGAATCCCACCCCATAAAAATATATTATGTTTAACATAAAAAATATAACAATAATAATATCAATACCAGTAATAATAATTGTAATGATAATAATAATGATAATAATATAATGATAGTTCTTCTCGTTACTATATGTCATTGGTTACAGTTCAATACCTCTAGCTGCCATGACTTTTTCGATGAAATACCGTCCTTATATTAAATCTTTCTTCTGCAGTTTTTATAATAGAAATTTTCATATATTCAAAATAATGTACTATTCTATGGTTGGGTATGGATATTTTGCCTGTTTCTGTAACAGCACAATTAAACTTTCATGTGGTATATACTTTTGACTGATTGATGTTGATTTCACATTATTTTTTTTACAGGAGTACGTAGTGCAGCAATCTTTTTGAACATATTAAGATTTCAATAACTCTTTCTTACATGTATTGTTTTTATGATATGACCTAAAAATAGCACAACCACATACTATACAGTCGGCACTCACTATTACCAAACCTTTATTCAAAGCTTTTGTAGAATTCAATTGTTTTACCCCCAATTTGTTGATATGGCATCTCTTTTGAGGGAAGAGGAATTTTTCTATGTACCACTGGGGGTACCATTGCAACTGAAAAGAGTTACACACATTAAAACATGCACTATTCATAATGCTCTCAATTGTGGTTACCCGGGAATGAAATAATGACTGCAGTAGACAATAACATATCTAATCAGAAGATTCTTCTTACAATGAATCTCATGCAATTATAACCAAAAAACATAAACAAAAAATAATTGGAGCATTCAACTCATCCTCTGTGTAAGAACATATTGTGTTCAAAAGTGATGTACAACAAAGAAGACAAAGCAGTAGAGACTAAGAAAATAAAGCTAAAGAAAAAAAACACAGGTTTTTACACTGTGGTAAACACAAGCATTCATATCAACTCTTCAAGATTTCACCTGCAAAAGATTTACAATCATTTTCAATTTGTGTTAAGTGAATATTATTGTGATACTTCATCGACTCTGTATTCCCTGTCAAGATAATAAATAATTTTACTTCTATTCCCTCTGGTGCAATCTAAGTGGCAGTGAAAGAGCTAAATGAAGGTCAATTTTTAAGCACTGTGTTGAGCGGTATACTAATCATGTAATTTGCACCAGGTGTCACTAATTGTGTACCAAACACAGCATAAGAAATAAAATAATGGGGATTACGCTGATATAAAAAAAAATATATATATAATATAAAAAAAAAGAATAAAATATGAAAGCATTGTGACTTCTTCAAAAACTAGCTTCGCGAGGTTTTTGCGGGAGTCGTATTTCTAGTTAAATATGTCTATATGTTTATATATATATATCTATATTTTAAAGGTGTCCGTTCGCAGGCCAGGTTACCTGGCAATAGTAACGCAGTTCAGAACTGCTGAATTTCCTCCATTGTTCGGTGATGCCTTTTTGAAAGTAATGTAAATTTTGTGGAAACCGATTTCACTCGTCCTGGAAGTACATCCCAGCAAGGTTATCTCCGAGATGTTCAAGAAAGATTAGCCCGCGATCGTCGCCGAGTAAGTTCGAATACCGTGAAAATCAACACGAGGAAAGCACGACTCAAAGCAGGGATAGAGAAACGACAGCGGGGAGAATAACAACAGAAATCGCAGCCAAGACAACAACTGCTCGCTCCAGAAAAAGGCAAACGAAACAGCAGGGAAAAGGACCAGGAATTCAATCAAGTTAGTTTTGAATTTGAATGTGTTATTGATAGAAATACAGGACATGAGTGAACGATTACATAACGAAATATATTGGTGTACTACATTTAGCAAAACGACTTAGAAGGGACACCGAGTAAGAACGACTTCAGCGATTGGAGATGTCTCTGGAAAATAATTCTATTAGTCTAAAAACGGAATCGGAAGACGACCAACAGATTACAAGAGAATGTAAATAGGTATTTTTCATAATAAAACGATAGCGTTTCCAGTTTGAAGTAATTCCCAACACAGAGAGTTGCAGTTGTTCTAGCAATCATTTATAACGATGTGATCTGATATCATTGCAACAGTGAAAATATTGTAAATTTTCTTGATCTAGCAGTTATGTTAAACATTTTCAACAGAATATATACCCAGTGTCACTATAAAGTACTGGTTCTGCAATATTATCAGTGATCAATAGACAAATGACTGCACTAGATTCTAAGCCTATTAAGAAGATTTTTGTATTGTTTTTAGTTGTAGAGTAACAATAACTTTACCAAGATTAGGACATGAATCCCACCCCATAAAAATATTTTATGTTTAACATAAAAAATATAACAATAATAATATCAATACCAGTAATAATAATAGTAATGATAATAATAATGATAATAATATAATGATAGTTCTTCTCGTTACTATATGTCATTGGTTACAGTTCAATACCTCTGGCTGCCATGACTTTTTTGATGAATACCGTCCTTATATTAAATCTTTCTTCTGCAGTTTTTATAATAGAAATTTTCATATATTCAAAATAATGTACTATTCTATGGTTGGGTATGGATATTTTGCCTGTTTCTGTAACAGCACAATTAAACTTTCATGTGGTATATACTTTTGACTGATTGATGTTGATTTCACATTATTTTTTTACAGGAGTATGTAGTGCAGCAATCTTTTTGAACATATTAAGATTTCAATAACTCTTTCTTACATGTATTGTTTTTATGATATGACCTAAAAATAGCACAACCACATACTATACAGTCGGCACTCACTATTACCAAACCTTTATTCAAAGCTTTTGTAGAATCCAATTGTTTTACCCCCAATTTTTTTTTTATGTAATGACATTGTATCTCACACTTCTGTTGATATGGCATCTCTTTTGAGGCAAAAGGAATTTTTCTATCTACCACTGGGGGTACCATTGCAACTGAAAAGAGTACACACATTAAAACATGCACTATTCATAATGCTCTCAATTGTGGTTACCCGGGAATGAAATAATGACTGCAGTAGACAATAAAATATCTAATCAGAAGATTCTTCTTACAATAAATCTCATGCAATTATAACCAAAAAACATAAACAAAAAATAATTGGAGCATTCAACTCATCCTCTGTGTAAGAACATATTGTGTTCAAAAGTGATGTACAACAAAGAAGACAAAGCAGTAGAGACTAAGAAAATAAAACTAAAGAAAAAAAACACAGGTTTTTACACCGTGGTAAACACAATCATTCATATCAAGTCTTCAAGATTTCACCTGCAAAAGATTTACAATCGTTTTTAATTTGTGTTAAGTGAATATTATTGTGATGCTTCATCGACTCTGTATTCCCTGTCAAGATAATCAATAATTTTACTTCTATTCCCTCTGGTGCAATCTCAGTGGCAGTGCAAGAGCTAAATGAAGGTCAATTTTTAAGCACTGTGTTGAGCGGTATACTGATCATGTAATTTGCACCAGGTGTCACTAATTGTGTACCAAACACAGCATAAGAAATAAAATAATGGGGATTACGCTGATATAAAAAATAAAATATATAATATAAAAAAAAAAAGAATAAAATATGAAAGCATTGTGACTTCTTCAAAAACTAGCTTCGCGAGGTTTTTGCGGGAGTCGTATTTCTAGTTTGAAGATATTACTTTGGATTGATTTGGGTAACACATTACGCATCTTAGCAGTGAACTTCTTGGTGTTTGAAACGTAAATGTCCAATGAGGTTAGCATGGATGTGGTATCACTGGTGAAATCATCAAAGTCAACGGCTGGTATTGGGTAGTGATGATTTGTTATGGTTAGACTATCTGGGAATGAGCTCACTATATTTTCATTCAAATTTGAATGATTCCTCGCGAAGCGAGGCCGGAGGCCGAGCGTAGCGAGGTTACTAATCGTGTCGCCTTCGGTCAGACCACGTGGCTCGCAAGCCCGAGTAAATCGAGCCGAGAGTTTTATATATGTATATATATTTATATTTAACAATTATTCGCCGAAGGCGAAGTTAATATTGGCGAATATTTACCGAGCCGAAGGCGAGGTAAATATTCGCCAATATTAACTGAGCCTGAGGCGAATAATTGTTTTAGTATAATTTCAGAGCTGAACAACAGAGAAATAGGGATTCAACACATTTTATTTCCGGTATAAATGTCACATGGGTCGATCTAGGGCTGCTCTGATTGACAACAAACTTGTTTTCTTGTAATGGCTTCCGTCTTGTCGTCTTGCTGATAAATAAAACTTTGCAAGGCAGTTGTTCATTTCTTTGATTTCCATGCACTTAAACTCTGTTTCGAATTCGGTTTGTTAGGCGAACCATTCTGTGTAAGGTAAATTAAGAGTTACGACAGTTAATTAGCTGTTTCAGCCGTTGTTATCGGTACTGTTTCTGTTTGTAAAGTTTCAAAGTAAAATAATAAGCCCAACGGAAGAGGCTGACATACCTTTGAAAAGTTTAACACCATATTTTGTTGCATTTTGCGTTGTTTTCGGGACTGCACTACTTTTAATTTCTGAGATTTCCTCGTCGGAAACATTTACAAACCGGCTGCTGGCAGCCATTTTGTTTTGCTTAATATTCACCGCCTAGCGCGGTGAATATAACGTCATATGGCGAGTACACTCAACCAATCAGATTGCTGGAAACACTGTGTTCAGCTCTAAAATTATACTAAATATATATATATATATATCTATATTTTAAAGGTGTGCGTTCGCAGGCCAGGTTACCTGGCAATGTAGCGCACTTGAGAACTGCTGAATTTCCGCCATTGGGAATTCGGTGCCTTTTTGAAAGTAATGTAAATTTTGTGGAAACCGATTTCACTCGTCCTGGAAATACATCCCAGCAAGATGATCTCCGAGATATTCAAGAAAGATAAGCACGAGATCGTCGCCGAGTAAAAATTATTGAAAGAATCGTTTCTAAATTCTAATACCGTGAAAATCAACACAAGGAAAGCACGACTCAAAGCAGGGATAGAGAAACAACAGCAGGGAGAATAACGACAGACATCGCAGCAAAGACAACAACTGCTCGCTCCAGAAAAAGGCAAACGAAACAGCAGGGAAAAGGACCAGGAATTCAACCAAGTTAGTTTTGAATTTAAATGTGTTATTGATAGAAATACAGGACATGAGTGAACGATTACATAACGAAATATATTGGCGTACTACATTTAGCAAAACGACTTAGAAGGGAAGCCGAGTAGGAACGACTTCAGCGATTGTAGATGTCTCTGGAAAATAATTCTATTAGTCTAAAAACGGAATCGGAAGACGACCAACAGATTACAAGAGAATGTAAGTAGGTATTTTTCATAATAAAACGATAGCGTTTCCATTTTGAAGAAATTCTCAACACAGAGAGTTGCAGTTGTTATAGCAATCATTTATAACGATGTGATCTGATATCATTGCAACAGTGAAAATATGGTAAATTTTCTTGATCTAGCAGTTATGTTTAGCATTTTCAACAGAACTTATACCCAGTGTCACTATAAAGTACTGGTTCTGCAATATTATCAGTGATCAATGCGATCATTTGAAAATAAAGCAAATGTTATTATTGACTTCTGAGTAGTATTTCTCTTTGCTCTCTCTCTATATATATGTATGTATTCTCTGATTGAAAGGTTTCAATAATGATGCAAATGAATATATGACAGACCATATATTTGAACTGCGGAATAATTTGAACTGCGGTTTCAATAATATTGTGTACAGACAACAAGTTTAATTTCATAGCCTTTTCACAATGGGTCAGTTTTACCTCAGAGTTCAATGACCCCCCCTGATAATATTGCTATCTAGAACCGTTGCCCTTTTCCCACAAATTAAATGTTAATTCAAGCCTTAATTTGCAAAATTAGACATAACATATTAACCTTGTTATTTTCTGCTGTTTACTTCATTTTTATGATGCAGATATCAATATTTAATAACAACCACAACATACAGTTAACCTTTTACACTGGAAAAACTTTCTAAAGAAGAAAATAAATTTTGTAATGCCAAAATGTTTATGATCTTTCTCATATAATCATTGCAAGTGTGCTGTATGTAGCAACAAGTGTTTCAAGTTTCCTAAATGCCCTATGCTTTCAATGATTTTCCACACAAACTTTATAGACAAATGACTGCACTAGATTCTAAGCCTTAAAGAAGAAATGGTATGGAGCTGTTTTGATTACTACCACCTCTGATGGAAAGCCTATTAAGATTTTTGTATTGCTTGTAGTAGTAGAGTAACAATACCTTTACCAAGATTAGGACATGCATCCCACCCCATAAAAATATATTATGTTTAACGTAAAAAATATAACAATAATAATAATAATAATATCAATACCAGTAATAATAATAGCAATGATAATAATGTTAATAATATAATGATAGTGCTTCTCGTTACTATATGTCATTGGTTACAAGTTCAATACCTTTGCCTGCCATGACTTTTTTGATGAAATACCATGCGTATATTAAATCTTTCTTCTGCAGTTTTTATAATAGAAATTTTCATGTATTCCAAATAATATACTATTCTCTGGTTGGTTATGGATATTTTGCCTGTTTCTGTAACAGCACAATTAAACTTTCATGTGGTATACACTTTTGACTGATTGATGTTGATTTCACATTATTTTTTTACAGGACTACGTAGTGCAGCAATCTTTATCAACATATTAAGATTTCAATAACTCTTTCTTACATGTATTGTTTTCATGAGATGACCTAAAAATAGCACAACCACATACTATACAGTCGGCACTCACTATTACCAAACCTTTATTTAAAGTTTTTGTAGAATCCAATTGTTTTACCCCCAATTTTTATTTTATGTAATGACATTGTATCTCACACTTCTGTTGATATAATAACAATAATAATAATAATATACTCCATTTATATTGCGCATATTCTATATTAATATTCATATGCGCATTACAATCAGATCAATAGACCATGACACCGGGAACACGCCCTACTCTTTTCGAACAGTGCCATGGATTCTTTTACGTCCCACATTACAGATAGAGTTGTGAGACGGGGCCTACGGTTTATCGTCCTTATCCGAGAAGACTAGAAAGTCTAACCATTTGCAGATGCCATTGCAAAGGCAGCACTTTCTACTCAATTATTTTAAGACCATGAGTGTTGGTCCGGCCGGGGTTTTGAACCCGCGACCTCCCGCGCGGTAGTCCGGTGCTCTACCAACTGAGCTAACTGGTCGGCGGTAACAAAAAAAACAAACATAATAACATAATTGAAGCATTCAACTCATCCTCGGTGTAAGAACATATTGTGTTTAAAAGTGATGTACAACAAAGAAGACAAAGCAGTAGACTCAGACTAAGAAAATAAAACTAAAAAAAAACACAGGTTTTTACACCGTGGTAAACACAAGCATTCATATCAACTTTTCAAGATTTCACCTGCAAAAGATTTACAATCGTTTTCAATTTGTGTTAAGTGAATATTATTGTGATACTTCATCGACTCTGTATTCCCTGTCAAGATAATCAATAATTTTACTTCTATTCCCTCTGGTGCACTCTCAGTGGCAGTGAAAGAGCTAAATGAAGGTCAATTTTTAAGCACTCTGTTGAGCAGTATACTGATCATGTAATTTGCACCAGGTGTCACTAATTGTGTACCAAACACAGCGTAACAAATAAAATAATGGGGATTACCCTAACATGAAAAATATCAAATAAAAAATAAAATATAAAAGCATTGTGACTTCTTCAAAAACTAGCTTCGCGAGGTTTTTGCGGGAGTCGTATTTCTAGTAAAATAGTGAGCTCATTCCCAGATAGTCTAACCATAACAAATCATCACTACCCAATACCAGCCGTTGACTTTGATGATTTCACCAGTGATACCACATCCATGCTAACCTCATTGGACATTTACGTTTCAAACACCAAGAAGTTCACTGCTAAGATGCGTAATGTGTTTACATCCCAAGTTGTGACTTTCAAGTTTGGAAAGCAAGGCCGAAAGTGGTTGAACGCACCTGACATAAATTATTGGCCTCAACAGCTTAATTTTGCAGTGTGGTGTGCAACCTCTGGATGTGGTATAAGCCCCTTTGAAAGCTTGAACTATCCCAAAGTGGTTGCTGTATTCATGAAGTTTCACATCTACTTCACCATAAGGCGAATATTATACGAATTAAGTGTACCATTACCTGATGAGCAACCATTTGTCATAAACAACAATCCGTACAGTAAAGTTGCCTACCAAAGATTGTGCGCTGAATTCGGAATAGCTAATAATTCTGACTTCAGATGGAAAGGAGGGCGAAACCATGGTCTGGGTGACATCTTCATTGACTATGGAGCTGGCTACCATGGAAGAGGTGGTGGATTCCAGAATGTTCATGTGATTCGAAACTATGATGAAGATGCTAATCAATGGCCTGGCGAGGGTGGTAAATTCTCAGATGATGGGGGTAAAAAAGAGAAGGGAAATCTAATCTCATTCATTCGCAATGATGACTTTGCTGATTATAAATATGCTTGGTTCATTCCAACTAGTAGTTATGGACTCACTAAAGCTGGACTTGGTAGATTGAATCGATCTGCTGAGGCTTTTGTTTACGGTGTGTTGGGTGCACAAGTTAACACCAGAAATTCGATTGTGGGTACTGGTGGTGGAGCAATTGAAACTCAACAAGAATTCTTGGCTTTGTTTGAAAGTAGTGTGATAGAAAACGATATCTCAAGCTCAGTCCAAAGATACCAACTGGCCACTCAAGAAGCTAAATTAAGACTGGATTTGGCTATTGCTCCTGGAGTATGGTTAATGCCTAGTAATATGATTATAAACACAGAGAGTGTGGTTGGATACAATAACAACCTTATGAAGGCTACTGATGAGATGAAATTTGGTGTTAACACAAATGTTAACCTGGAGACTAAGACTGTGGGAATAAGCCATAATCTAGGATCTTCAAAAGTTAAGTTACCACATGCGGCTGTTAGATCTAGGCCGACACCACAACCAAAGATTGCTTCTCAACCTATAGTCAAAGAATCCTCACCAGAAAAAGCCACTACCAATCATGAGGATATTCTAATGGTATTAACCATTACAGCTGCATCTATAGCTTGGATTATTGTCAGATGAAAATTGAAATAATAAATCCATGGATCATACCCATATGTAAATCATGGCATCATTAGCAATTGTTGGTAGTAGAAACTTCTTTGACAGTGACTTCTTGAAAGATCAAATAAGTAAGGCTCTTAATAAATGGAAGCTGGATCTCTCAGATATTGAATGTATCGTATCTGGAGGTGCAAGAGGAGTTGACACCATGGCTGAAGAATTTGCAATTGAAAATGAAATACCATTCAAGAAGTTTGAAACTCAATGGGATTATTATGGCAAAGCAGCTGGACCCATTCGTAATAGAGCTATTATGGAGTGTGTAACACATGTATTGGCCTTACCTTCATGTGTTTGCTCAATAGGTACTAAGTCAGCTATAAAGATGGCTAGGAAATACAAGAGGGAGGTTATAGTAGTCTATGTGTAAGAATCTAATGAACTTTTGTAACGTGAAGCACGTTACAAATGTCTTATAAAATTTATACATTTCCTGATATTTCGATCACACATTGATGCTTGTAAAACATAATAAACAGTATACATACTACACTTATACTTAAAAATATTATTCCCAAATCTACTGTGTATACAATAGAGATTGGGACTACGCTTTTACAAAATTTTTTATTATTAATAAAAACTCCAGTATCTTTACAATCCTCACATGAATATTTCTGTTCACCATGCTGAATATCATTTAGATCCTTTAATAATTCAACCCTTTTTAATTTACTATAACCATATACTCCAGCTTTTTTAGCTACTTCTTTTAGCTCTTTAACTGGTAACCTTTCTATTTATTAAGATCCAAATAACAACCACTACCTCAACAAAACCAAACTTTCATTTTTTAGACATCACACCACTTCAAAAGTTCTGATTTAATATAAGACTTTAATTTGTTAAATGGTACAAAGTGTGGCACTCTAATCAGTACTACACCTTTTGATTTGCATATATTGTTTTTTAGTGAGTCCTTGAAAACTTGGTAGTGGAAATCACTCTTATTTCTGTGAAAGATAGGTGTATATTCAGCATGTTGACTCCCATCATATTCAAATGCCAAGCCTCTACCTATATGTGTTTTTATGGTAGAATTGAACCCATCCAGCTCTAAATTTCTGCCCGTTCCAGGATTTTTCAACCAATTTGGACGAATTGTAGGAAACTGAACTTCAAATGTATTTTGTAATATTCTCCTACACTCTTCTTCATACTTATTTCTTATAGGTGGTATATTCTGTGTAGTATTAGTAGATATTTTGAATCTTGAGGGTTCCAAATGAAATTCATAATACTTTCTTTTATAAATAAATACAAAATAAAGCACCAATCCTATTACAAACAGTACTACTAAGATATCACACAAACCCCAATCCATATTATATTTTTAATTTAATCATTATCACTCACATTACTTACAAACTAATTTGCATAAAACCATTTTGAGCCAAAAAATTAATTACCACGCCCAAACGAAAAACAGAAATCGGGAAAAATCTTTGACTGAAAAATTTTACAAGACCGAAAAAATATTTGACACAAAAAATTCATTGAGCCAGAATCGGCCTTTTCCCACTACTAATGTAGTAGGGGGATTAGGCCGATTCTGGGCCAAAAGTTTTTTCATTAATTTTTCAAAATGTTTTTTTGGTGATTAATTTTTCGGCTCAAAATGGTTTTAGGGCGTGGTCATTAATTTTCCGGCTCAAAAATATTTTTATGTAAATTAGGGTGTGGTAATTCTATCGGGATGTTTTAAAAAACATTAATAATTAAATTAGAAAAAATAATATGAATTGGTATTTAATCATTATAGATATTTTAATTTTAATGTTTGTAATAGGATTAATTATTTACTTTGTATTTGTTTATAAAGGGAATGTTTATACATTTAATAACATGAGATATTCAAGATTAAGATTCTATAATAATAGAAAAAGATTGGCTCCAACAAAGAACAAGTATGAAGAAGAGTGTAGGAGAATATTTAAACACATCTTTAGAGCCAAGTTTCCAACAATCCGACCAGATTGGTTGAAAAATCCCGGAACGGGTAGGAATCTTGAACTTGATGGATTCAATCCTGACATAAAAACATGTATGGGTACTGGATTGGCATTTGAATATGATGGGCTTCAACATTATGAATACACATCTATGTTTCACAGAAATAAGAGTGATTTTCATTATCAGGTTTTCAAAGACTCACTAAAAAATAATGTGTGTCAATCAAAAGGTATTGTACTTATAAGAGTGCCACACTTTGTACCATTTAACGAACTAAATTCTTATATTAATTCAGAACTTGAGAAATGGTGCTTTAAAAATGAAATTTGATTTTTATTGATTTAGTGGTTGCTATTTTACTGAGCTTTTATGGAAAGGTTACCAGTAAAGGAGCTAAAAGAAGTAGCTAGAAAAGCTGGAATACGTGGGTCTAGTAAACTAAAAAGAGTTGAATTAATAAAAGCTCTGAATGATATTCAGTATGGAATTTGTGAACATGGTGAAGATGAGTATTTATGTGAGAAGTGTTATGGTCCTAGGATTTGTGTTGATGATAATGGTAAAGATACTGTTTTTCCTAATAATAAAAAATTTTATAAAGGTGTGGTAGGAACACCAATATCTGTTATATATACAGTAGATTTGGGAATACTATTTTTGAGTATTAGTGTAGTGTGTATAATATTTATTATGTTCTACAAAAATCAATGTGTGATTGAACTTCACAAAGATGTATAAATTCATGCTAAGACATTTGTAACGAGATTCACGTTACAAAAGTCCAGTTAATAATTACACATAGACTACTATAACCTCTCTCTTATACTTTCTAGCAATCTTGATAGCTGACTTAGTACCTATTGAGCAAACACATGAAGGCAATGCCAATACATGTGTTACACACTCCATAATAGCCCTATTACGAATTGGTCCAGCTGCTTTGCCATAATAATCCCATTGAGGTACAAACTTCTTGAATGGTATTTTATTTTCAATTGCAAATTCTTCAGCCATTGTGTCAACCCCCCTTGCACCTCCAGATACGATGCATTCAATGTCTGAGAGATTCAGTTTCCATTTCTTAAGAGCCTTACTTATTTGCTCTTTCAAGAAGTCACTATCAAAGAAGTTTCTACTACCAACGATGGCTAGTGATACCATGATTTACGAATGGGCATATACTTGGATTGATTATTTCAATTTTTATCTGAAAATAATCCAAGCTATAGATGGAGCTGCAATGGTTAATACCATTAGAATATCCTCATGATTGGTAGTGGCTTTTTCGGATTCTTTGATTATAGGTTGAGAATCAATCTTTGGTGGTGGTGTTTTGGATTTAACAGCTGCATGTGGTAACTTAACTTTTGAAGAACCTAGGTTATGGCTTATCCCCACAGTTTTAGTCTCCAGGTTCACGTTTGTGTTAACTCCAAATTTCATCTCATTAGTAGCTTTCATAAGGTTGTTATTGTATCCAACCACACTTTCTGTGTTTATAATCATATTACTTGGCATTAACCATACTCCAGGTGCAATGGCCAAATCCAGTCTTAATTTAGCTTCTTGAGTGGCCAGTTGGTATCTTTGGACTGAGCTTGAAATGTCATTCTCTATTACACTACTTTCAAACAGAGCCAAGAATTCTTGTTGTGTCTCAATTGCACCACCACCAGTACCAACAATTGAATTTCTGGTGTTAACTTGTGCACCCAACACACAGTAAACAAAAGCCTTAGCAGATCGATTCAATCTACCAAGTCCAGCTTTGGTGAGCCCATAACTACTAGTTGGAATGAACCAAGCATATTTATAGTCAGCAAAGTCATCATTACGAATGAATGAGATGAGATTGCCTTTTTCCTTCTTACCACCATCATCAGAGAATTTACCACCATCACCAGACCATTGATTAGCATCTTCATCATAATTTCGAATTACATGAACATTTTGAAATCCCCCACCTCTTCCATGGTAGCCAGCTCCATAGTCAATGAAAATGTCACCAAGACCATGGTTTCGCCCTCCTTTCCATCTGAAGTCAGAATTATTAGCTATTCCGAATTCAGCACATAATCTTTGGTAAGCAACTTTACTGTAAGGATTGTTGTTTATGACAAATGGCTGTTTATCAGGCAATGGCACACTTAATTCGTATAGTATTCGCCTTATGGTGAAGTACACGTGAAACGTTATGAATCCAGCCACCACTTTAGGATAGTTCAAGCTTTCGAAGGGGCTTATACCACATCCAGAGGTTGCACACCACACTGCAAAATTAAGCTGTTGAGGCCAATAATTCATGTCAGGTGCGTTCAACCATTTTCGGCTTTGCTTTCCAAACTTGAAAGTAACAACTTGGGATGTAAACACATTACGCATCTTAGCAGTGAACTTCTTGGTGTTTGAAACGTAAATGTCCAATGAGGTTAGCATGGATGTGGTATCACTGGTGAAATCATCAAAGTCAACGGCTGGTATTGGGTAGTGATTATTTATTATGGTTAAACTATCTGGGAATGAACCTATTTTATCATTCAAACCCAAATCAATCCAAAGTAATATCTTAAGATTGGGTTTAAGTCCATCAGTCCATGTCTTGCCAGTAGGATCATCATAAGACATGACTGTTAATCCATTACGCACCCATTTCATATATCCACCATAGCTATCATAAACAAATTTGAACTGGCTCAAGTCAGCCTTTGGATATTTTCTTTTGAAATCATTGAGTAAGCCCATCTTCTATCCAGTATTTGGATAGAAGGGTTCTAGCGTTTAACTCAATAAGATACCTTTTCATAAGTTATGGTTAATGCCCTCCTTTGAGTTCTTTGAGTATCTCTTTTCGTACCCTCTGTCTCAATACCATAGGGTCTTCTCCAGTCAGATTTTTTTGAGCTTTGAGTCGTATTTCAGCCTTAAGCTTTTCAAACTTCTTAAGTTCTTCAATTATCAAGGAGAACTCTTCGTCAGAAATCTTATTATCGTTAAGTGCTTTTGAAACCAAGTCTTCAATGGTGTTTATTTTTGATTTAGCCAGTGTAATGGTACTTTGGTGTTTGACAGCTTTCTTGTCCAGACTTTTGGAGATTTGTTCACACGCTATGGAAGTACAAACGAGTATTCCACTAGTCACCCCTAAGGGTATAGCTGCCACAATTCCAACTCCACTCAAAGAGGTGCCCAATCCACCAGCCGCTAAAATACAAGATAGTATACCACAAGTTGAGCTTGCATTTATGAGAGCGCCTTTGGACCGGTTATACTTTTTGAGTACAGTCTCGTAATGATTCAATTCAGACTTAAGCGTTTTCAAAATGTCGGTACATTGTTGAAGTCTGAATGAGGGTCCATCAGTGGGGGTTGGAGGTGGAGCCGTTGGAGGCAACTCGGGATAGATTCTGTTATACTCATCCATATTTGTTACGACTATAACTTTCTTTTAAAATGTTATTTGAAACTTAAGGTAACAGTGATGGGAGAACCCTTCAGATCCAACTTTTTCCATTCACTGTCGAATATTCTTAAATCAAAGTGATTTATGGGACTATTTGATTTCTGTGCCGGGATGACTGGGTAATCCTGTGAGGGTATGTTAGCAAGGAGGTATGAGGGGTTAATATTCACAGGGCTCACTGATTGCATTTTATCTGAAACGTGGACAACCTACAGGCGTCACATCAAACGCTTGGAGAGATTCCACCAGAATTGTCTTCGGGGTATCATGAAGATTCACTGGTCCTCGTTTACGCCGGATACTGCTGTGCTGGAAAGAGCTGGCACGTTTAGCATCGAAAAGAGGATCATTCTTAACCAGTTGCGATGGACTGGACACGTGGTGAGAATGGATGATGCTCGAATCCCCAAACAACTGTTCTACGGAGAGCTTCTGGTTGGTAAAAGGCCGCAGCACAAACCAAGGAAACGTTTCAAGGACGTCGTTAAGTCCAATCTCAAAGCCATCGAGATTGATGTAAGCTCCTGGGAGAACTTGGCAGCAAACCGCCTTTCCTGGAGGCAAGCCATAAACACCGGCTGTCATCTGTTCGAACAAAAGAGAGTTGAACATGCAGCGTTGAAAAGGGCACTCAGGAAGCAGGACTATAGTGCTGTACCAGCCGATATTCTGGAAGGCCTAAAGTGTGACATTTGCTCGCGTCTTTTTCTTTCTAAATCCGGCCTGCTGAGCCATTTAAGAGCTCATGCGAGAAGAGCTGAAGTTTCAAACCTTTAAGAAGTGGCCACCCTTTGTCAAGAGGAGGCAATCATATATATGAGGGGTTAATATTCACAGGGCTCACTGATTGCATTTTATTCGTATAGGATGACAAGTTATCCAATAGACTGCAAGTAAGTCTCAGTGGCTCCTTGATCTGTAGACTTATGGGGTATAACTTGCCAGGATTTATGATTTCAGGCACACCAAGCCCAATTTGTAGCCCTCTTGTGAGTTTAATGTTGAAGTTCTTGTTGGAGTACAGATAGTCAACAGTATCAGTCTCAATGATTGAGATCTTAGCATTATCAGTATCGTTGAGAAATGTAGCTTGGATACTACGTAGTGAGTATGTACCTGGTTGGATTATTATGAGAGGCCGGTTGTCCTCGTTGAGTAAACCCTGGCGATCCTTGAAATTCACCAATCTTTTAGACATACTACAATCCAGGAGTTGTATCTTACGAACCTTTTCCAGAGGAGGATCCAAGTACACCCTAGTTTCAGATTCATACATGGTAACGCTCAACATTTTGGATTATTACTCAGTCCCCTTTAAATTTCTATATTTGACCTCTGAAAGGAATTGGGTCTTGGTGATTCCACAGCTGGCACATTTGCATTTCATCATGTGCCTACCCTTGGAGGTTTTGGTGAAGGTTTCACTGCCAGGCACGCATTCAGTTTGTTTTCTCTCTTTGACACAATAGCTCTTCATTTAAATTCACTTGCGCTTTTTCTTTAATTCCTCTATGAAGTAAAGTACAATTGCCACTATTAACAGCCAAGCGTTCTTACCCAAGAATGAAATGACTTCACCTGCAGTCTTGAATAAGAAGCTTACAATAGCGCCCAACATACCAGGTAATAATTCACCCAGCTTTTTACCAATGGTCTTTAGTCCATCACCAACACCTTTACCCAATTTCGAGAGCCCTTTGGAGAGGTTGCTGACTATAACACCAATTACCACTCCAACTGCGCTCATAACGGC
Organism: Ricordea florida; assembly: GCA_949710005.1. Taxonomy (NCBI): domain Eukaryota; kingdom Metazoa; phylum Cnidaria; class Anthozoa; order Corallimorpharia; family Ricordeidae; genus Ricordea; species Ricordea florida. The sequence continues at coordinate 26,461,716 of OX453281.1, read as the reverse complement.
AAAGACTGTGAATCCATATTTCTTGAATATAGACTTCACCCGGTCTCGCAATGACATTCGTTCCTGGATTTGCTCATTTTCCTCCTCCAAGTTGGCTATCTCCTGCTCCTGCTCAGCAATTTCTCTCTCGAGAGTTTCTATTTGGCTAGTTTCCTCTGGAGTTTTAAGTGGCTTGTCTCTGTGGAATCTTAGATCCTCCTTCATTTTGGTGAGTAATCCCTTTTTCTTAGCTATTTCACCATCATTAGCTTCAACAGCTTCGGCTGAGGTTGGGCCAAGATTGTCTCTTATTCCCTTCAGGTTCATAAATTCATCATTTACATCACCATCAGCTTTGAAGAATTCATATTGTTTGGCATTAGACCTTTTCAATCGTACAATTACCCTACCCCATTCATCCATGGTAGCTATGAATTTAGCCTTTGCAATATTAAATTTTGGGAACGCTCTTTTGATTCTATCCCAAGCTTTATCTTGGTCACTCTCCCTCTCTATCAATGGCCTGGTTTCACCACCACCAAATGAAGTTTCTTCTTCATCATCAGGATCTTCATAAGTGGTTGATGTCTTTGTGATTGGGCTAAGATAAAGCGTTTCATCCCCGTCATCACCACCACGTTCATTTAGTGTAGTCGGGTCGAGCTCAGGATCAGCAGTTGCCATATTTGATGCTAAATATGGGAACTTCTAAATTGATTCAAAAGTCTCGGATATTCATATTTTTTATGTTCCATATCTCATCACGGGAGCCTGGGATCTTTCTAACTATAGCCATTGGCAAAACACGCTGTTTGATTTCACTCTTGGCAATGGCTATGGGATCAAATGCCCCTTTCCATTCTATAACAGGTTTCTTACCAAATTTGAGTTGTGAGGCTCTTAAACCTACCATACGAACATATTCACTTGGAGTCATTGTATTATCTGTTACCACCATTATAGCCACTTGCTCGTAATGTATCCCAAGGCTAACATCCCACTAGATACATAAGCCATTTCTCCTATTTTTTGATCTGAATTAGGTCTATAGTAGTCAGAGAATTTAGGTGGATTTTGATTGTACAATCTCAGCGCTTCATCAGTCTTTGATATATTCTCAGAGGCTTGGTTTTCATCACCCTTCCTCTTATTCATAAAGTCAATATATGCCAAGCGCTTCTCTTGGTATGCAGCGTAATCTTTTTGGTACTTCTCCATTGCTTTGTCATGCCTTTCTCTTTCGAGTTGGAGATCAGCTGAAGATGAGCCACTAAGGGCCTTTGCTATATAATTTCCACCAATGAAGGCTGTTGCATTGAGGACTGCTCCTCCAAGCATTATTGCTATACTCGCCATTAGCTACTGGGTAATATCTTCTGATCCTCTAAGTAAGTTTTTAGATACATGCTTGCTGATAATACAGCCACCCATTTACCATAATTCATTATACTTGATGATGGATCTCCAATGAATGATTCTCTGAAAGCCTTCTTTCCAACATAACCCACAGCAGCAGACAGCCCAATGAGCACTGCAGAATCAGTAACTGTTTTTACGAGCTTGTTGTCAGACATTTATGCATTACATCCATTCATCTTTTAAATTATTTTCTTCTTTGGGTGACTGTCTATTATCCATGATTTTGACTGGAGGTGGATTGAAATTCATAACTGGTACATGCAAGTCAGGTATTCTATTGCTATAATTTGTGAATACTGCATAGGCGGCGAGTCCAATGGATCCAAGTGTTAGCACATTTTGGAATGATAGACTTGGTAGCCATTCATTAACACTACTTTCATCTTTTTTGTTTGATTTGACCTCCTCCTCTTTTTCCTGTGCACGTTTATAAAATGCCATAGCTTCATTTCTTTTGGCTTGTATCGCCTTACCAGCCTTTACTCTTTTGGGGTCTTTGACTTTTGTTTTAACTTCAGGCTCTTTAGTAATTTGCTCAACAGTGTTTTCTTCAGACATGTTATGATTTAATATATATTCTAACCTTTAAGTCTCCTATTAAGTTATATAATAGGAAGCTTTCAATTCATAATATATGAATATTTAGTTTACTGTTTCTTTTTACGTGTCCTTTGTTTTATTTTAGGGGGAGGAGGAGTAGTTACTGTTACTTCTACTTTCATTTCATTTTCAGATTCATCATCATGTCCTTCATCTAATAATTCTCCAACAGTATTCTCAGTAAATTCAACTTCTTCTTCATCGTCCTCAAAAGTAATATCTTTGAAATCACTTTCATCATCTTCTTTTAGTAGTGATGTTTTTGATGGTTTTATTTCAATAATAGGTTTGGTAAATCTAATTGATTTGACTAAAAGTCCATATCCCAAAATAGCAATGTATTGACTCTTTGAGGAGAAATATATTCTTTCTAACTTTAATGAAATTTTTGCACATGACTTATTATCAGCATCAAATTGATTCCAATCAGTTATATAATCACGATAGGTCTGATTTCTTTTTCGGCCTATAAATGATGAATGTACCCTAAATTTTTCACCATATCCACTGGTATTAAATTTAAGATACATTGTTAATGGCTTTTGATATTCTTTTCCAGCAGAAGACTTTTTTGGTTTTGGCCTTGAATATGGTGGCTTTACCAAATCTATTGGATCGTTTTTCAAGCACCTCAACTTTGGCTTACTTTCTTTTATGTCGGGCATATTTTTAATAGTATCTTTCTTAGTATAGAATTTCTTCATAGAGTCAGCTACTTTATCCATAATCAAATTAATCCTTCGCATGGTTTCTTCTTCATCTTCAGTTGGTTCATCTTGAGTAAAGAATGATGTCATTGGATAGTCCACTTGTAAACCTTGAATGTTTTCAGGCTTTTGTTCATTCTTATATCCATAATCATAATTAACACCCAATATATTCTGATCCGCCAACTGGAATGAAAGAGTCTTTTTAACTCCATCTTCAATCACAAAAACATTTGAGTAGGAATTAGAACCTGTTTTAATAGGATCCTCTATAAGAATAGAGTCCCAATCAAAATCAGTTTCATCAATTGGTACAAAACGATTTGGCATTGTTGAATCAGAGGATTGCGACATTTTGTTTGTTCTCAAAGTGTATAGCCATTGCTTGTGATATCTTGCTAAATTTTCAATTTTTACCAAACTTAATTAACAGTATCAACTCCAACATTTTCTATAGTGATTTGTTCAGAAATTGGCTCTCTTATTTTGAAATGCTTAGCAATATGTATTATCCCAGTTAGTAATGAAGTAAGTCTACCACCCCTCAGTACTAATAATCCGGACAATTCTGATATCTCTTTTCTAATTAATTGATCATTCTTCCAATCATTTACTAGAGCTTCTATGTCATCTATATTAACAAACTTAGCAACCAAGTAAGCTATTAGTTGTAAAGAGGGATCCACTAATCCATCAGCTATCTTCTTCCCAGACACAACCTGATACCTTTTGTAGTACTTTTCAACATCTTTCTCTGATAATTTATGTGTATCTTTCAAATCCATGTCAACTCCAGTGTACTCCTTAGTGGAGCCTAAACATGCTAATATTGAAAGTGATTCTCTTTTCAATTCCAAATCAGTGGTGATTGGTTGGTCATTACCCATAGTGGTTTCACCATTCAAGATATCTTCAGTAGTTGCCATGTTTATGCTGTAAGCGCTGGTATCTCTAAATAATTTTTGAATGGATGTCTAAGTGATAAACACAGTCTAGCGTACTTTTCCTTCTTGAGATGATTCTTATACTTTTTACAAGTTTCAGCATCCAAGTCCCCACCATACTCCTCAAAAAGCATCTTCATTGCTATTTGTGATGGATTGTGAAATGAAACCACACAGGCCACATTTTCTCGAAATGGTTTGGATATAGATGTGAGCTGCTGAGTGAGAACCCACACTGATATACCTATATGCCTGCCAGAGAAAGCTAAATCGATGAATTTGTTGGATCTCTTTTTCAAGTCTTTGGAAACTGCGCAATCGTCTAAGATTATGAGTGCATTCTCACCTGAGAAGAATGATGAGCAAAGAGTTAACAACTCGTTGATTTCATCCTGATCACTCGAGTCTGGTGATAACACAATGAATCGTTTATCCCCCTTTGCAAAGTCTCTATAAGTCTTGTTGTGGGCATATGTTGGGCAAACCAAGACAATATAATCGAATACTCCCTATAATGTCCTCGAAGCTGTTCCACCAGGTATTGAGTTTTTCCACAATTTGTGGGACCAGTAATTATACAATTGAAGGGGATCATATCTTTGAGTTCGTTCATCTTTACTCAATACACACTAACTCCTTTAGATTAATGTTTCTTCTCAGGAGAATGTGAGAAGAAAGCATCTTATAGCCTAATATACTATCTCTTCTAGATTACCATTCATAATGGCCATAACTGCATCCGCGACCACAAACATGTAGCAGGTAAGAACCCTACTACTACTTCCAGTCTTTTCTCTTCTAATCTCTAAATTTACACCATCACGAGTAGTAATGATATGCAAACCATTTCCATGAATATAATTATCTGGATAAGTCCTCATGTCAATCCACAAAGCAAACTTATTCGTATAAAAATCAACCTCTTTGATGGAATCACTTAGACCAACTCGTTTAATTATGGACTGCCATAAATCAGTGGGTATCATACCTTTCAAATAAAGTCTGTTAGGCACTCCATCTATATTAATATTAACCGATGTGATCTTTGGATTTGCAAACATCTCAGAGTCCCTAGCACCTGCTGCATAAGGAGCCGTGAAAATACATAGTATCCCAGTCATGGATTTCCTAGGCACGTTAATGCTGATTAATCACATCATCATTAGCCTCAGAGATTGGAAACTTTTTTTGAAGAAGTATTTTCTCGTACGTGAACACCCTTCCATTTTGATATGATAAAATAGCATTATTAGCCAATTTATCACTTGATATGCACTGATACTCCAGTTCCATGTTTATTAATTTATAATCAGGTGGTGTTTCAATGTTTGAATAAACGACTACATCAGAAACTGGTGCTAGAGTTATTTTAAATGTTAGTGGATGTGATAAGGCTTTTGGATAGAATAGTCCATGATCTTTAAGTATTGTATGGTCCAATGGTATCGCGTACCTAGTTTTATGTATACCAGCTAGAAGATCATCCTTTGCAACTGATGCTTTGTCTCCTGCATTGCTTCTAATTCTCCTCACATTCACAGATGATATGCCCTGTCTCAATCTATTCTCACGATCTACCTCTGGTAAAAACAAATCAGGATAAGTCTTGAATAAATCAAACCTATTAATGTCCTCTATAATTTCACCACCGAATAGAACCCTTTGTCGTGAAACTAGGTTCCTTCCCAAATTATTAACAAGGGTGTTGTTTTTATGACCTGTTACAGTAATATCGAAAGTTACGTAAACGCTGCCAGGGACAATCACCATATTATTCTCCAGTTTTGGTATGTGAATGAATAATGTCTCACCAGGATTTGCTGATGAAGGATTTAATGTGATACGATTTAATGACGACCCTGCCTTCAAACCTCTACGAAGCCTTGGATCACGAGTTGGATCAATAATTTGTGGTATTTCAGTCATTTTAAATGCTTGTATTCTTGTTTATAAATGAGTGATTCAAATGTTTTAAGTCAGTTATACTACTCCACTGATGGATACTGGAAAGGATACTCAGCCATACCCAAATTAGCCAAAGCAGCCAAAGTCAGTGAAAAGGTTGCTAAAGAGTGGTTGAAGAAACAAGCCTTATGGCAAATATATCTCACAGCCCCAAAGTATATACCTAGGCCGCATTGGAGTGTGGATGAGCCAAATCAATTCCATCAGGCGGACTTGTTGTTTCTCCCTCACGATACAATGAGAGGAAAAACATACCGCTATGCGCTAGTCGTGATTGATATTGCTTCCAGGTATAAGGATGCTGAAGCATTGACTTCAAAGGACAGTGGTGAAGTTGCTAATGCCTTTGAGAGGATTTATGCCCGTAAGTTGAAATGGCCACAAACATTGATGGTTGATCCTGGCACAGAATTCAAGGGTAATGTGACAAATTTGATGAATAAGCATCAAGTTACAATACAGCGTAGTAAAGCTGGAAATCATCGAGCTCAGGCTTTTGTTGAGAGGGCTAATAGGACTCTTGGTGAGAAATTATTCAGCCATCAATACGCTCAAGAAATGGTTAGTGGTAACCGATCCACAGTTTGGGTGAAAAGATTGCCTGCCATCATGAAAACCCTGAATATCGAGCCAACACGTATCACTGGTAAAGATCCTGAGGAAGCTTTAGAAATGGAGTCAATTGGTATTAAACCTCCAGAGTATAAGCGGCCTGTGGGATTGGATGAGAAAAGATTACCTCCAGACGTTGAAGTCAGGTATCTGTATGCCCCTGGTGAAGATGAAGGTGGGGGACGAAGGGCTACTGATCCCATATGGAGACTTGAGGTCTATGATTTAGCCCGAACTATAATTGAACCAGGTCAGCCAGTATTGTACTATTTAGATGGAGGTCCAAAACGAGGATTTGTTAGAGAGGAACTTCAATTTGTGCCTCAGGATACTGAATTACCACCTGATAGCGTTCTGAAATGACCATGTGCATATGTATTTACTCCATCCTCCATTATCACACGTTTATCGTCCTCGCGTGATAATGCAATCTTATTAATAGTTTCAGTATAGATGTCATGCTTATGACTCCTTATGGTATTCATCTTCCTTCTCTGAGATTGGCCACTGAAAAGGCAAGTCTTGTAGTCCTCAAAACTTATACTCTTACTCACCACTGCTTTATTCACACCCTTACACTTCTTGACTTCTTTCTGTTTATCCGTTTTGAAGGCATAAAGCTTAGCCCTTAGACCCACAAATTCCGTAATCTGTTCACCGCCAGCTTCATCCTTAAACATACCTCCAACTTTCTTGTTCACTCCCGTTTCAATTCCAGATGAGTGGTCCTTTGGATAATTGCTTGTATCGAATTTTTCCCTAACATCCGGGCTTATATCCTTGTAGAAGTCCTTAGTCTCTATCTCATATGCTAGGGAATCCGTATCTGTGAACAGTAACTTAGCTTTCTCCCCATACTTGGGCTTTATGTAATTGTAATGAAACTCATACATAATAATCTTACTCAAGTCCAAAATGGACAATCCTAAGTAAATTGGTTTATCAAAGATCAGTTTGGTTTTCTTCATATGAAACGCAGCCAATTTCTCGCAAAATATGTTCCTATGGTGGAAGTTTGGCTTGACAATCAACTTGCGAGCTTGCTTCTCATTCGTGACTAACTGAATGTCCACTCTCTTCCTGATGTTCTCCATGGTTTTACCGAATACTGAGTTGTTCATCAGTTTGAAGAAATCCTTCTCAAAGTCATTCTCAGCTTTAGCCCTCAGATTAGTATTCAAGTCGATGTAGGGCCTTAGCCACTCTGTTTCTTCGAATGTTATCCCTCTATGTATCTTGGTTAATTTTAATCCTAAAGACAAGTACTGTTTCAGTGCTTCATGGTGTAATATATACTTTGTTTTATTCATCAGATTTGGAATTAACTTGTCTACCCCTTCTACATTCACCCTCTCTGGCGCTAAGGGATAATCATTATGTAAATCATGTAGCTGATGTGGGTATTCCAGATCCACTTCCAATATGCATGGATGATCCCTCCAGTTTGATAATTCTTGATCATCCATCCACTCAAACCCGTGAGTTGGTAAAGCCTTGGTCACTGCGTGGCCATAAAGTCCATTCGCATCCAAATATGTGATGTACTTTGTAGGCAAGTCTGAATCATACTCCTTCATATATGGGTTGTTAGCTTTACCATGCCTAGTGGAAATCGTTGAGATCCCACCTCGTATGCCATTCTCAATCATAATAAGCATATCTGGATCTCTCAATAGTTCCAATTCCACCTTAGTTATTTTCAATGTAGCATCCCAGGCCAATCCAGGTGCAGTGTAGTACCATGCAGGATCCAGCTTATAATTGCTCATACATACGACTCTAAAGTTCTCGAAGACATCAGCTAATAAGAGTACATCCGTTTTTAGGTATAGGTCATGGTAATTCCTAAAGGTTTCCATACCAAAGGTTTCCCACACGTTTTCAGCATGTTGGTAATCCTCCTCAGATATATCAACATCATAAAGCTTCGAGTAGAATTCCTCCTTTGGTGGTAAACTAGTTACTTGTAGCTTATCAAAACCATCGAACCAATCGTACGGGAACACCCCCTTTCTAGCCAATAATTTTAGACACTTGTCTTTTAAATCAGACCCGATCGTTTCATCCTCCTCCTCTGGGGGCTGTTCTCCATCCATGTAATAGGGTAAAATTCCATCCACAAAAGCCCTTATCTCTCTCCTACTAATAACAGCACGGTGATTCAGGCGTTGATAGAACTCTTGTATAACCATTCTCATTGTTTTTACTTCAAAGTCAGTGGTATCCTCCAAAATACTTTGAAGTATCCTCTTCTCATAGTTAATCTTACGAGCTAAGGCCATCTCTTCTCCATGTAGAGCCAATAGATTTGTTAGGGAGGACTCTGGTAAATTACTCACTAAACCCGCTAGACCACTTGACATGAATCTAAAACTGTCTATGAATCTAATGGAGCGTTTAACCTGCACCTCCTTCCCATCCTTCTTGAAGGTATCCACCACAATATCCTTTGTGAATGAGATATACTTCTCATCGTTTAGAGGAATGCAGTTTATCTTACCCTCTGTTACCCCCAGCTTCTTGATGAACAAATGACTATCATATCCAGACAAATTGTGGAATATTACCGGGAAGAACTTGGGTACCTTAAATTCCAGATTGCATTTACTATGTGCTGCTCCTCTATACCTACCTGTAATATGACAGTGATCAACCACCTTGTCATCACCTAATTCACCCTCACAAATGTGGCAATTAGTCGCATTATTATGTTTCTTATGATCACTCATCCTCATTATAATACTCTTTTCGAACTTGAATTGGTTATAAATCTCCTTAATGTCCTTCTCTAAGCTTTCCTGAAACATTTGGGGTATATCATCCTCTGATGAGTTGGCTGTATACATCACAAGCTTGGGTTCAAATACCTCATCATCAAAACATTTAATAAGCTAACAGAACCCTGATGGCTTATGTTTCTGATATTGACTCGTGAAGCTCTTCCTATCATCCGGTGAACAAGTATCCATCTTCTCCGTGAAGCACTCGAAATCCGCATAAACCACGAATGGGACTTGCATCTTTCTGTTACGGTTTTTGAAAGTGATGTACTTTGGGTTTCCATCCTTGTCCATTGGCATCTCTACTTTCACTGCTTCGTTGTTCAAGCAATACTCCATGTGTGTATCCAGCGACTTTTCTGAATTAAATGAATTTAGGCAATTATCACAATAGAAACGAGCATGCCCTTTCTTATTATACTCTACCAATCTTGACATGTTCTTGATCCAGCAGTAGTGATTGGTCTCATCATTTGATATTAATAGCAGGTTTATCTTTGGTACTTCTAACTTATTACTACGCCTGATTAAAGTTGGCTCCTCATTCTCATAACCAAGAATATTTATCCCATAGGGGTTCTGCCTTTCGAATTTATCTATCTGGGTTGTACCAAGTGCTGAAACTGGGAACTCAATTCCTGACCAGTCTAGCTTCTCTGAGTTCTCCCTCACTCCCTCATCTCCTTATCAAGTCTCTCAGGATGATTCTCCCTTGGGAACACAGCAGATGTTATCGCCCATTTGAAGCACTCTTGATCTTCCTCATTCTTAACATTTATAATAGCCTTCTTAGCAGCCAATTTGGATGGTAATGGAATATATGAACTTCCAGAAAACGGTTGAAATGGGTTTATGTGGATACGAAGGTCTACAACATGATCAAATACCCATCCAGAGCGCTCATTCTCATATTTTTGTACCAATTCAATCAATCTAGCTGAAATTAAATCAAACATATTTAATGTGTTTGTTGAAGCTGTTACGGTCTCCATATGTGAATGAAAGTGCCCTTCACTCCTCTCAACAACACTATTATTCTGATTATCTCTCCTTGTAAATGCGCATGTGAATATACACTTTGATTTGAATGGCTTCCTCTGTTTACGCATTAATACATAAAACTGTGACCTAGCCTTCTTCAGGAATGAGGCTGGATCATAGCCACTTCTACCCTTTATTATATACGTATTCAAAAACCCTTTCAGAGCCGTTTGATGTCTTTCAGGGATAAAGTAGTCAGGTGGTGGTTGAGGTGGTGGTTGTTCTTCAGCTATACTAGCTACCTTTTTCTGAAGATCTCTTAGTCTTTTACTCACAACCCTCTTAGTTGAATCTGGAATGTATGATAGAATCCAATCCGTAAAATCCTTAA